>VZTL01038789.1:0-17846 GCA_013400535.1 Scopus umbretta
TTTTTTTTTTTTTTCAAAAGGCAAAAATATTCTTTAACAACTTCCATTTCGCAGTTTCTTGCCAAGATATGCAGCAAAATATCTAGAATATATGCACACAAAATAGGAGCAGAGGTTTGTATGCAAGGGACGGGATGGAGCATATTAGGAATGAAGGATTCACTTTCACAGCTCTACCTCCAGAGTCAGTCTTAAGTTGGACATACATTCCTCTCATAAATTTTCCCTCACCCAATTTTAAGCTGCCTCAAGGAGCTGCATGTCAGCATAAACCATTGCTAGGGTTTGAATTCATAAATATCAAGTTACTGAATCTGCAGACCTCAGGGAAGTAGATTACATTCTATTTATACTCATAGCCAGATTCTAACCTCTACCTTAACAGCCTCAAATTACAGTATGTTTGCTGGCACAAGTAATTTCTCTGTTTACACCAGTTTATGTGAGGTCAAACTGCATAGGATGCATATGAGAGAGGAAGAATGAATGGATTAGTGTAAATTTCTACTACAGTTTCAAGATATTGAAGCAGAATGTGAAAACTCCCAAATTAAAACTGTACCAGAGTTGATTTATTTATGATACTTGTGACAAGAGAAGGAATCAAAAAATGGCTACAAGACAAAACTTTCCTGCATAAAACCTAATATTGTCTCAGATCAACATTTATAATTTCATTTTTGCCTTATGATATTTTAACCTATATTTAAATTGCCATCTGAGAGAATTTCTAAGCTTCCAGGAATAAGTCAGCAGTCCTTTAGTTGTAAGAAACCCTATATAAGTTCTGTCAATTTAAACACGTATCTAAAGCATATAAAGTTTCAAGGGTATGGCATACGAGTAAGTCATTTTAGATAAGTTAATTAGCTTACCAACTCTGAATCACTTTCCTAAAAGCTTTTTTGGTTATGAAAAAGAGTTTGGAAACTCACAGCGTACAAGATCATAAGTCAACACACCAGCCAGCTGTGTGTCTAACAAATAATTGACAGAAAACATTCTTAATTTACTGTAATTTCACATTCTGTATTTTTAGCATTTTTAAAAATCAGTCTACATGGGGGCATCAAAGAAACTGGGAGAGAACATGCATTTTCCATTGCCCAACAGCAATCTTTAAATAACTGAATTACTCCTTTTCTTTAGCAAATAATCACTTCAGTAAAATTCAGTACAGGCTCTTGGTGGATTAGTGGATTGTTTGAATCCAGATTTTGGTGCTACATATAGTTTACTTACAAGGGACTAAAGGCAGAGCTGTTGCAAGAAAAAAAAAATACCACCCAGTTCCCAAAAGAAAGATAGCAGCTTTCCCATGGTCTGTGTTGGGATGAAGATATCCTGAGATAAGAGGACCGCAGTTAAATAGGATTTTCTTTCCCCGATTGTTGCTTCCAGAACATTTAGAAATATAAACCTTAGAAAATAGAAATAAATGAGGGCTTGCACAGCACCCAGCTGAATTACGAGCACTTCAGTATGTACTTGTTCATCTTTGTTGCTGTGTGGGAGATAGTCTCAGGAGAGGATTAGTTTTGACAGTGAAACTCCTGCAGCCTTTGGCTTTCCACTGGTACAATATAGGAATTATTTCCTTTAATGGTAAAAATTATAGTGGCCCCTAAAGAAAAAGATAGCTGTAACCTGTACTGCCAAAAGCTAATGGAAATGAAATCCCTACTTTTTCCTGATAAACTCTGCATGGCAGGTGCCATCTCTGCAGTAACATTCCCAATACATCCCAGCAGCCACACTGCTGGTTCATATGTCAAAAATATCCTAGATGCTGAAAAAGAAATGACCAAACCCTCACTTTTAAGCTAATGCCTACTTTGCAGCCCTTTGTCCTGCAATGACACCCTGCTGTGTGTGTAATGCAGGATATTCATCATTCATAAACTCTTAAGTAGGTGCGTGATAGGTCTCAGAGCTGTTGTCTCTAATCTGCCCCATCAAACTTGGCAATAGATAGTCTCTTCAGTAAAGACATAATGCAGCTACTCTGATGTAATTCTAACTGTATCCACCTTTGAAAAGAACTAGAGAAATACGTAACACTTATCAGGCTGTTAGCTCAATTTTCTATCCTCTAAAGAAAAGGTGTATGATATCAATCCCAAGACATTTCACTAAACACAAATAGATGTTTCAAGCAATTCAGAAAACATTTGCTACTAAGTAGAAAAAACTAATTCTCTATCATAAAATGATTCAGGTAATTGTTTTGACCTACACTAACAGTTTCAGAAGTTTGACCTCACTGTTATTTTGGAAAATGGGGAGCTGATGTCTTAGTTGTGAGCTATGAGAGCAAACAACAACCTCATACTGTCCAACAGAAAACTACGTTTTTGCTACAATTTCTTCAGAGAATAAACTGAAATGTAGTACACATTATTCTTTTTGAACATTCAAGTTCTAATTGAAATTAGCAGGTAAGCTTAACAACTAAAACCTAACATTTTACAGTATATACAGTAACTTCTAACTTTAGGTTGTTTTCTCATAGATATTTATGTAAATTTCTGCTGAGCCAAATCTTAGATATGATAACCAAGGTTCTCTTGACATCTTGTGCATCTGTTCTGCTTCTCTTTTATACCTCTTGACAAGGCATTAACATTTTCAAGTTGAACGCTTGCCCCACTTTGGCTTCTGCGTGGTGCTGTGATGCTCAGAAGTGGCTGGAATGTGGTTACCATATCTTCACTACTCATAGCACATCCTAAGGCAAGTCCTTCTGGATGGATAAGGGTTCCCAAGATGCATCCTTAAGTGCTCAAATCTTTGATATCACATAAAAGAGCAGAACATGTTCACTTTGCATAAACAATTATTTTAATGGTACCTTATTCTTCCCCTCTCCACAAGGAGGAATTTTAATGAGTCCTTCAACATTTAAAATAAAGATGTACTAGATCTCTAGCTAATTACAGTAGCCAATTAGTCCAATTAGCTATCTAGTAGAATAAATGATACTCTACTTAAATGCAATGCCTCATTTAAAAAAAGAAAACTTGAATTGATGATGAAAATAAAAAAATAAGAATGGCTGAAATGATGACCTGTATAGACTTTTTTTTAACTCTTCTCCTTTTAACTGTTGTCTTTACTGCCCCTGTATTAAACACCACACTTAACCAGCTATCAAAACAAATGATGTTTTTATAGGCTTTGAAGTCTGTTTACTATACCATTATTTCTCTAATCAAAGCAGCTTTGTGTATGCCATTTTAAGAGAAGTGCCTTTGAAATAATATCAGACTTAACTCCAACATGCAGAATGGAGGAAATCCATCTTTTTTTTTTTTTAGTATAATTTCCTTTAGTATGCTTACAGATGCATTAATTTGGATGCACTTATTTTCTTCTATTTACTATACAAATTACTTCTTATTTATATTGTATTATGTCCAAAAAAATTTCCTTTCCAGTTAATAGTACCCATCCTAAAATGATGAATGGTATACTAGGTAATTTTTACTGCATTAGTCATTAGAAATGGTTAGAGAAAAATTATGTGGCAATCCTCCATTACTTTAAACTGAAAATGCTATTTTCTAAAATGAGCAATCTAAACATAATCACATTTTATGACAGGCAAAACATGTTCAAATTCATTTTGGAAACATCACGTGCTTTAAAAAAAAAAAAAATTATCTTAGCATTTTATTTAGCAGCATTCCCAACCTGATCTTAAATATTCATAATTTACATCATAAATATGCATGATGTGTTGGTCAAAGCTCCTGTAAAAGTGGTCTGGTGTGATTTGGCGAAGGAGGACATACTAAACTGAGTTCTTATTTCTCCACAAGAGAGTGTGAAAAAGATGACTGCAGTGAAACAACACAGCTCAGCTGCTTATGAGGTTAAGCCAAGCTATTATTTACACTGAAAACTCTGGCCCAGCACAGTCCACATGCTTTAAAGAATTGGAAAAATAAAACTTACTTCTAACTGAAGGTGCTATACACGAATATCAAACCCACATCTCCAGTTCTGAAAAAGAGATTCAGCTTTCTTCTGGATGTTCAGTGTTAGACCAAGGAGACTTTGGAAAGAGAGTACAGAATGTTTGAATTGAATACTAAGAGTACAAGAGGGTTTAGGGGTTGTTTTTTTTTTTTTCCTTATCTCTTTTGAAAATGTACTAAAAATGAAAATAGTGTCATCAAAGTTGATTGCATCAGGATAATAACCTTAGTAAATATTGGAAGATGAGAAGTTGACAACGATGTAATTTCTTACTAACTTGTCTCAGAATCTAAACCTCCTCAATGTAAGGCTGTTACTATATTTATCAATTACTTGTAAGATATCTAGTCTAACAGGAACTTAATCTTCAGCAAAAGTTCCTGCAAATTACTATTAATAACAACACATTTTTTCCCTAATGAATCTCCCCAAAACTTCCTCAAAATACATCATGGACTTGAATATTGAAATATGATAAATGTTTCCAAAGCTATTGCTAACGACTTAAAATACCAGGTCCTTAATTTAAAAGGACATTCCTGGATTACTTTTTGAGGAAAACAAGGATTTTCAGCGTTATTAGTGATTTGTACATCTTGCATGAAAGTAAGAGTCTTTCTGCTTATTCTTTACTATACTGCAATGAAAGACTCAAGGCAAAATTTTCAGTAAACAAAGACTCAATCAGATTACTAATTTTAAATGCTAATAATTTTTTTTCCCTTTGAGTGATGATTGTAGACATATACCTCCTTACAACACCTCGTATAATTACAGTTTAGGGAAACAATGAGAGATAAATGGATGAATGTTCAGGAATAATTCTTTTCCCCCCTCTTCATTCTTTCAATGCATAGTTCAGATAAGGTAATAATAATAATAATTTTTAAAAGTAAAGCTGGCCAAAGAATTGCAACATCCCTACACAATACTTTCCACATTGTCTTTCTTACACCCGTGATAAGATGAAAGACAAAGAGACAGAAAAGCAAAATGCCTTAATTTATTAGTTGATAAAAAGGAGAATCCAGAAATGCAAAAGCATTTCATTACTCCTTTAGTAGCACATTGGACCCAGTACAAGCTGCAATTACTGAAGACCCACTTTCTAACTATGAACAACTTTTCAATTCAAAATTAATATCAGTGTCTTTGGAGGTGCGAAGAAGCCACACACACACACAGATTAACCACAGTAACTCTCAATTCCAAGGAGAGGATTACATGAAAAAGAAGCAGCTTTCTGACAGCAAACAAAAAGGAGCAGCTAAAAGGGTAAAAATCCTTATCCATGATAGAAAGACTATTAAAAGACACCATTATTTGAAGCTTACAGTAAGTGTATAAAAATTTTCAAGACTATATGAAAGGAAGGGGAAAAAAGATGTCGCTTTTAAACTGCAGAATAAAAGAGACGATTAGAAGTAAAAAGCCTCTTGCACAAAGCTGTAGTTATCACTTAATTAAAAAAAGGGGGAAATAACGCTAATGAGCTATATTTAAAATAGTAAAACAGGATTCTGAGAATTAGCATGCTGTCTACATACAAAATGAACAGCTCCCACCCCCTAAAAAACCCCACTTTCTGAAATATATCAAAAGGAACACACCAAAGAAACTTTAGGGTCCATAGATTTCTGAGCTGTAAACAGAGTGCTGATGCCACATAAGAAAAGGGTACAAAAAGGAGCCTTCTGTCAAGCAGAACATTTTCTTGGACAGGGTGTCTACAGGCACCTTCCTTTGATTCTACCCATTTCCATGTCTTCCTGTCAGCTCGCTGTTATCTCCAAGATGCAATGTGTACCTAGCACTATGTATTAAAAAACACTTAAAGATTATCTCTTTATAATCTCATTTAGGATGCCTTAAATCTTCCGTGCAGAAGGGTAGGACACCAGTGGATCCACCAGATATCTTCCTTTCAAACATGAGCATTTTAAAACCCTACAAAGAGTTTCAACATAGCTTTTGAGGAACTAAGACTTCATAAAATCAGCTCATAAGCTAGAGGCCACATTCTCCATTTGTTATGGCTTTAGCATGCTTTTCAGCAATGTTGGACTGGCATACTTTAACGAACTGATTCATCCCAGTGGATCTGGCCCTCCATCAGCTGGCTTACATGCTTAAAGATGAAAACATGTCAATAAACACAGTAGAAGTAGCTTTGAGGTTCCCAGACCATATAAACTTCATTGCCCCTTCTTGAACATTTACAGTCCTCCTCATTTACTTTTCTACATTTTGAGGTATTAAAAATATGAAATTTTCAAAACAAAATCAGAATATTTGTAAAGTCTTCTTTGGTTTTGCTTTATTTTAGCTAAATTGCAGATCTGCCTACTCAAATGGACACATTTAGAAAATATAAATGTAGCAGATGCTTACAAATACGCCCTACTTTTACAGTCCCCTTTTCTTTATGCATTTTTATTAGCTAGTAACAAGCAGAGCTTCCAGGCAGCTTTTGAAGTAAAAAAGATTGTTTTTTTCTGAAAAGCAAACACAGCCATCTAATAAGTAAGTACGTTTTCAAACAGACTTGGTGTGTATAGCATGATGGACTCCACTGAGAAATATTTGAAGAAAGATTTTTATATCTAATTCTCATGGATCTGTGATTACAGGGTGATGAAGTCTAATTTATTACATTATTCACCAGAGATAAGTTCTGGTACTTTTGGCAAGTTTCTCAGCATGCAAACAAACAAATGACTGCCTACATTGCCCAGCGTGGAATTCGCTGTTCTTTGTTTTTGCCATAAATGTCTACACTTTATAGCTGCTCTGGGCCAGTGATTCAAACAAAATAAGAAAGAAAGCGGAAGTCAGTGGAACAAGGGAAGGAAGAGTTGTAACTAGAAGAGCAAAATATTTGTGATTAATGAAGGTTTCTGGTAGCACAGAGCTTACAGTGGTAATTATACAGCATCAAATAAAGTTCCAAAAATAATAGCAATATACTATCACCCTGTGGAAATACACTCCAAAGATTTACTTCTAATACTTCGAAGAATTAGCCAGAACACATGGAAGATAGGAAGATCTCAATACACATTACTGAGACTAGCATCTTGTCTTTGATTCAGCAGATGGGAGAGACATAGAAAATCTAAGTTGTTTTACCGAAGTATAGGTAAGTTATTGACTAAGTCCAGAAACATTTTGCAAGTACTCAGCAAAACACAGCATCAGCTTATCCTTAAACTATATACCGTAATCTTTGTTTCGTTACTGTATATTAGCATGACTTCGGATTTTTATTTTAAAAAAGACCATAATTACAATGGCAGTTTATCTCCTCCAACAAAATAATGATACTAACACTGGAGAGAAGATGATGCTAGCAGGCACTGTCCTGGAGATCTGGTTTATTTAGCAATTTGCACAGGTGGTCATAATTTATAGAAGAACATAAGAATGTCCATAAGAGAGATCCAGAGCAAGTGTGAGGCAGAAGATTTCAAGTATGGAGGGATTTAAGAGATGGAAATGGTGCTGTGGTAATGAATCAGATCACAGAACGCACTTAGTGTGAAGCTGGATATAAGAACATGGGAAGAAAATCTACAGGAAACTAAATTTACTTAGCTCTGTTGCTAGTGCAACAGCATGTTACATATTACATGATGGTCTTTCATTTTCCTTGTGAACAGGTATTTTTCATGGAGTATCCTTTCACATGAACAAAGCTGAGGGTATGCCTACAAAGTCCATCAGCACTTGAAAAGCCAGACCTGCTTAGCAATACGCATGTACCTTAGTGGCTAGCATCGGAAGGAGGCCTATTAACTTCCTGAGGGCTAGCTGGATCTACCTTTTACTAGGAACATCAGAGAAAGGAAAGAATTAAAGAATATGAGTTATCTGAAGGAAACTCTTACCTCAAGCCAGCTGGGATCTACGCAGATCACTTAGCTCACTTAGCTCAGTACAGCTTTTGTAAGACAAGAATGTGAAGTGTGCATCTTTTCTAAACCACACACAAACAATACAAAGCCTACTTATGAAAAACATGTGATTCTAATAGCCTTTGCTGGCTAAGATGAAGATGCCATCCGTGCTGATTTTGTCTGGGACAGAGTTAATNCATCTCTTCTATTAATTTTGACAAGTTCAGCGTAATTGTTTTCAGTATTCTGTCACTAGCATTGTTCATTTTAAATAGGTATATCAATTGGAAGTGGCATTAGCACATTAGTTAAAGGTTAGTTGTTCAAGCAGCATGGTGTATTGAAAAGAAGTATGTTCTAATTTCATTAAAGAAGAAAGACACCTTTTCTTCTAAACAGTGTATGCGTACACCAGGACTCATCTAGCATTTCCACTGGCAGGATTTTGATGGCTGAAGGTGTAACTTGACATTCCTCCTGTAAATCTTAATTGCACCTTCTTCACTACAATCTTATTGCTCCCTCATTTTGTCATTAGATTTCTACGTATTTTGTGTGAACCACTTCTTTGTTTATGCCTTCAGTTTGTGCTTCACTGACTCTTTTGAGTTCTTTGCTTGTTGTAAAAGGTTGACAGGGAACAAGACATAATTTAATAAATAAAAATAAGAAATTCTCCAGAACAACTGCAGTAGAAATTTACAATAAATATATCACACATGATTTGAAGTCATTAAAAAACAAAATTTGGCACAAAATGTGATAATGCCTTTACATGTGTTAAACTAGCATTTAATTTTAATTTAACAAGGCTATTATTGTATAGAATTTAATAGCATTCAACTGTGAGAGAAGTACATGAGGGAGCTTGATGAAGATACATTTACTATACTTCAAACCCAGTTCATTTATTGTCATGTCAACATCCTTTACTTTTTTTTGACAGTCAAGCCTGGCTGCCTGTAGTATTTCCAGTATCAGTTCAGTAAAAACACATTTGTGCATTGGGTAATTTGAGGATTGCACAGTGGCTAGTTATATGTATATACCACTTATGCTTCACTTAAAAGACCACAGAGTGTTGATGTTCAGAACTGGGAATATCTCAGAGAAAATAATGCAGCAGCCTCTTAGGAGTCCGATCACAAAACTTGTTCCATCTAGCTGGTCAGTAGAAAACATTTTGTAAATTTCAAACACTCTAAAAAAAAAAAAAAAAAACCACACAAAAAAAAAACATTGAAAATGATGGAGTTTTTTTCATGACCAACATATTTTTGAAAGGTTTTGCATTTGATGGTATTGCCTTTGTTCTGAAAAACTATTTCCCAAATACCTAAGGATTAATTTCTCTCTTAAATACTTGAAATTTAATTTTAAATGTTGTGATTTTGCTTTAAAGATTACTTCCTCATTTGCTTCTTGTTTTTAATACCTGTCTTATTTTATATTCACAACATATTTAGGAAATCCTACACAATATATGTAAGAGGCAAACTTATGACAAACAGGAAACAGCTTTACAAATTTTGATGATAATCAATACCAAGAAGCAACTACTCTTAAATCTCCTTTAGAAAGATAACAGCTTTTCGGGTGGCTATTATGCCACATTATTATATTAATGGAGTGTATTTTGAAGGAATTTAAAAATTGGAGAATAGAATGAGATAGAAAACATGGAAAAATCTTCAAATATTCAAAATCTTCAAATATTCAAAATTCTACATTTTGCATAAAATTCCTATTCCCTTGAAATTAAAAATTCAAGTTTTAACTTACTATGGCATTTACTGCTTTATTTCTCTGTTTATCAAGCTAGCAAGCAATTTAAGGTTGAGACTCCTTCTGTGCAGTGGTTATACGGTCTCTAAAGCTTGTCCTTATGCTGCCTACACTAGAAGCATCAGACAGGAAACCTGGGAGCAGATGGGATCACTAATCGGCCTTTGTTAGACTGAGACCCAAGAATCACAAAGAGAAAAACCTACTGCCAGTCCTTGAGCTCATATAAATGCAACTGCATTAAATGACGATAAAAGACATCCCTTCTAATTAAGCCTCATTAAGTACCTTTTAGCAATCAGATGGTATTGAATTAACTGAGAATAGCTGACCTATAAAATCTAATTCAGACCTAGCTCAATCTATTTTGCCGCAGGCTCTTTCTTTTTTGTCATATGTCACAAATGATCTATTGATAAAAACAGAACTTGCCTTAAATAGCACAGCCATCGGGATTTGCAGAGTCTAACACTTAAATATTTCACCCATTTGAGACATATAAATGATTATCCAAACTTCTGTGGTCAAATTTTACTACAGTCACATTATAAAAAGACAGCCACTGAGGTACTCTTACAACACTGCATCTTACAGGTGGCTGAAACCCACTGGGCCATACTCTTTCCCAGCCTTGGACTGATGTAACACAGCTGATCTCATCCACCCCCTCCCAGATTCCGTCATTCCCCTCCAATAAATCAGCTATGCTGGAGAGAAGGGGGAAACTCAAAGCTGTCAAATTCTGTTCAGCCATCAGTTTCTCTATGCCACAGGGAATTTGCAGCCAGATTATGAACACTCTATGTCATCTAAGTGATGCAAATGATCGTATTAGAAAATCTGACTGAGTATAATAAGACAATTAAGGACTTAGTTAAATCTGATTAAGGGCATGGGAAAATTCTCATGCATAGGGAGACTGCAAAAAAGACTTGGTTACCTGAAGACAGACCTGAATGGGGAGAAACTTGAATAAAGAATGAAAATGCCAAGAGATCTGGAGCAGCAGGATCAGGATCTTGTTCCATCACTCACAAAGAAGCACAAGGATCATGGGGTGGAGCTCAAAAGTGGCACATATTAAACAAAATCATAGGAATCATAATTTGAAGAGGTTAAGTGTAGCTTTTTTCTTCAATTTTGCACAATTTTTCCTTTCTTTTTGCACAATTTTTTCATTTTTTTTCAATTTTTCCCTGAACCCTAGAATTATAGCAGTTAAATATATTTATTGTGCATCTCCCCCACCTTTCTATTCTGAAGTCTAGGAAATCAGCATTCTTTTTCTAAGTACTGTATGGGAGCAGCTTCTTTGGGATCTTTATGCCTGAAAAGAAATTTTGACAATATTTAACCACTCTAGCTAGATATTATGATAAGGCGGGTCATAGAAACGAACCCCTCCATCTTTGAAATATTTGTCCTCCTTACCTGTGTCTGAGATCGAGTTATGTGCGTGTGAAGAGGAACATTCCTATTATTTCCAATTTACAAGTGGGGAGATGAAGTATGAGGATAGACAAAGGTCCAGATACAAAAATATTTAAATCCCACAGGAGAGACTCATTTGATATGACACTTCACTCTGTGACAAAAATGCTTGTTACTGGACATTAAACCAATCCAATGTCTTCTCTTCAGTTGCTTATTACTTTCAGCTAGGAGCAGATTGGTCCAGAACTGCTATACAAGCATCTTCTGTGGATGATACTACTTCTTTAAGAGCTTGCCACAGTAAGACAGGTGGATTTCTGGTGACAGGTGAATGTCCATCTTCCCTGTGGAAGGAATATACAGAGAAAAATAAAATAACCCCAAATAACTTCAAGTTAAAGAAACACAAACAACCAAATCAGCAGAAATAAACTATTTACAATCTAGGGTGATAAGTGGGTAGCTACGGAAATAACAGAAAGCAAAAAAATAAACTACTTGCTTTTCAGAGCACTATCCTTAGCAATTAAAACATCTCTATAAAAGAACACAACCTCAGGAAATGCCTAGCAATTGTTCTCAGCCACTCAGTACAGCCATTTTTTATGTTTATACTTGAATTAGTTTAAAACTTCTTTACCAGCTCATAACTCCATAGTTCTGCTACATTCTGTAATTAAATGCAATGGCACTAATACAAACTTATGTCAGTTTTTTAATTTGTTACAGTAAATTTTTCTGTTTCTGCAAATCCAGTCTAATGATTGAGAATGTGACGCTTTCTACTGCACTTCAGCTTTGACCATATCCAACTTCCTCATAAAGTCTCCTTTGTAAATGCTGCCAGCTGGAATTGCCATCTCATGGCCATTTTACCATTAGTTCCGTGCTATTATTTGAGAAGGATTTAATGGCAGCTCTGTCACTGACTTCAGTGGTAGTGGAATAAAGCTACTCACAAGGTAAGTCAAAAGAGAATTAGTTCACATTTGGTGTCATGAAAAGCCCTATCTTGACAAGACAAATTGGCATAGCTTTATACATAAATGCCTTCTTTACTTGGATAATAACCTTTCAGAGGATATTAGAATTTTATTGCGCTTTTAAAAACAACTTTTACTGAGATTCATTCAATCCAGCTGAGACTTACTGTTTGATACGGCTTAGTACTACCATAAAACAGTACAAACATTTCTCACCTTATTTATTCTCTTGGAATTTTGTAACATTTTTTGCTTTAAAATTAGCTTCTGTCATGTGAATAAGGAGAAGGAAGACTGCAAAATGTCTGCGCCTAATACTGCTGGTCTCAGCTGGATCTTCACTGTTAATGCATTTGTCCATCACATTTATTGCAGTATTATTCAAGACAGTGAGTGCTGAATGCGCTTCAGTTATTTAAGACAAGGAAGTTGTGCCCCCCAAATACTTATAGCCTCATGCTTATCTAAACTGCCAATAAAAAAATTAACCAAAATGCAGTGTTCTACCTCCAAAAAAAGAGAACTGCAGACAAGGAATGCACATAACATCCTGTTAGACACCTAACAAAGCATTCCATTCAGGAGAAGCCAAGGCTTCCTTTAATGCCTTTATATTGTTTCAGAAATCTGCTCAGTTTGCTTACTACGTCGCCTGGAAGCACTAACCATAGACCAGGACCTTATTGTGCTAAGTGCAGTGCAAATGACCAAGTCTCTGGTTTCAACAACTTCTACTGAAGACATAAGAGAAAACAAACAGCTATACAGAAACTGTATTCTAAGGAAATGGTGTGACTGTATTGGTCAGAATGGAAAAAAGTTGTGTCATCACATCAACAGCTTAACTGATGTCAGATGATACAGGGATGGCATTGAAGTCAAGTTTTTAAATTAATTCTGTTATCTGTGACATGGGGCTTTTGGACAGTGACTTCCTAAGGGGTCATCTCAGTTTTCCTCATTGAAGACACAGAAATTAAGAATTTGTACCCTCAGAAAAGGCATCGGCTTAAAAGGATGTTGAATATGCAGTCAAATGTCCAAGCGTAAATGGGTTCTTACTATGCAGTTTGCTGAATATTCCAGCAATCATTGTTAGCATATCACTGTCTGAAATCAGAGCTATGCAAACAGAAGAATGCTGTTCTCGCTATCTTCCTTCAAAAGCAGAAAACAAGCTTGATCTACCCCAAAACCATGCTGATTTTACATTGCAAATGTATATCTGCTTGTCTGGTTTTGTTTTCTAAAGATTTACAATTAATTTAGACTTTGTAACTGCATTTTCAACCTCTTCTATTCAATGAATATTTAAAGAAAAAATAAAGTTATTAAAGATGTCCTTGATTCATTAAAATTTGGCTTATAGCAATTTCAGTGATAAGCGGGCCTTGAGGGAAAAGTCTTCTTTAAATGGTTTGTTGAAACCCAAAAATTCTAATAGCAATATGAAGCTCAGATTCTTTTCACCAGTGATATATTCTACAATACTGACCAGATTTTCAAAGATCTAACTATAGAAAGGAATTCATGCATTTTAGGCATGTGAGGAAAGGCAATTGCTCCTAACTAAATTTTGCATCCTGTGCTATTTTTACATATAAAGACAGAAAAAAAAGATGCTCTGTTTTATCCTCATGAGGTACATTAGACACCGAGGTAAAAAGAACTGCCTCCTTTTTACAGTGTGTAAGATGGCTAGATTTGGCAGAGATTTTGCAGCTGTAGACAGACAGAAGGAGGAGGTCAGTGTTTGAAATACCTACTTCGATTTCCACAGTTATTATTACAGATTTAACCAGATTTCATGGAATTGACCTTTGTATAACAGTCATTAGAACCACTTATAAAAGAATATTTTCCTTCATTTTCATTTAACTTCATTTTCTTTCTATTTATATCCTCCTACCCAGCGTGGAAACTGGAAATGGCTTGTTTGATTCCACCACAACTTCTGAATGTCAGGTTGCACAGGGCTTGTCAGGGTGCGCAATCTGGTGCACTCAGTCAACAGGAAGAGTTACATAGCACAAAGCACGTGCAACAGCTTAACTGGGAAATTCAGATTGCTCTTTTGTGTCTAAAAAAACACATGGGATATGTTGTGATGACTCTCTGATTTGCCACCTATGCCACTCCTGATATTTGTGTTACACTGGGAACCTACAGCTGCAGAGCTTGACATTCCTTCTCTAAGAACAGCAGATTCTGAGTGTGCTGTCGCACCATCAATCCTCCAGCTCGCACTACTGCAGCAGATGGTACACAGAAACCCAGGGTGTATTTGTGTGGTAAAAAAGTAAATAAAATTATATGACACTAAAATGCTGATATCATTGGAAATGCTAATGAAAAGCTATTAGTTTTAATGATGCAAAAAATTATGTTACCAGAATTCACTACATATCTGTAGAGAAAAAAAATCCCACAACTTTTAGTATAGTGCCTATATAATGACCTCTAAAGAGAAAAAAAAGGAGCTAGAATGACTCTAAATGCATAGGAAGAATGTAAAATACATATATTTGTGGATAGCCATTTTTTTTTCCCCTGATCCTCAGTCCCATATTCCCCAGAGGTACCATGATGATACACAGAAGAAGGGCAAGATACTGCTATCTGCATCACCAGCCATGACCAGCAGCCTCTTAAAACTTTGCCTCCCAGAGCACGGATTCTCACTCTTTTCTCCTAAGAACGCTCTCTCCTTCTTATCACCAATTTATCCAAAATGGGTCAGTTAAATCTATTTCAAATCTCTTCTGCTGTATTCTAGTTACTTTAATGTTCACTGTATTGTTTTGAGTTCTTTCTCAGGACTGAAGCATTTCCTAAGGTTTGCAAGTCAGAGCAGGGTTTTCATTTGGTATAAGGCCAACATATAACAAGAAACAGTCCTTTTTATGGATCTGGTTGTGTGCCTATAATGCAATAATTTATGAGCACTGCATCTATCCCGTTCTAACACCCCCAGGGCAATTCTGAGTCCATATGAATAGCATCTCTACTGCTGAAGGACAAGTGCCCTGGCATCAGCTACTATTGGTGACATGTATTATATATCAGTTTAGTATAATACTTGCTGTAAAGGTGCCACTTGGCCCACAGAAGTAACAAAGCATGTGCCATTTGGTAATCTAAATAAGTCAGACGAAAAAGAAAAGACAACAGCAGTGACTTTCCTCAGCTCACCCAACACATCACAGTCAGAGTCAGGAACAGGACCAGCATCTCCTAAATACCTCCTGAATTCTTTTGGTGTTTGCAGGACGAGTAGCTCTCATAATTCCTAATAGAGAGAGCAGCTGCATAATGCCTCTCTTAAGTCCTGCAGGTCACCTAAGGAAAGAATAATGAGCAATACACAGGCTGCTCACTCATTCCACAGAAAAACAGTAATACCAATTAAGCTATGCTCAAAAAATGCAAATGGAAAATGGCAAAAATGGAGCATGGTCCTCTTCCTCCCATGAGGAAAAAATAAAAATAAAAACTAGGGTTCCTGGCAAACTTTGAGATACTACTGAATTTAAACGCATTTTCATGTTCATCTTCTGTCAACAGCAACTTGGAGGAACCATGGACATTCCTCACTGAGCCACTAAACAGAAAGCAAATACACCGGCAACATAAAAAAGTGGGAAACAAAATCATAAAGTTCCAGCTCTGACAGAAGAAAATATAAGCTAAAAATACTTCAGGTGCTTTCCAAGGAATAACAATTCAGTTACTTGACATCCTAATAATCAGCTCTCTCCTCATCTGTTTGTGTAGGTTTAACAGCAAAGTCAAGCTGTACGTTCTTCACTCTGTTATGCTCTAAAAAGGGACTTTAATCACTCTTTATTCCATGTGGGGTACACTACATGCATAGGCACGAGGAGATTAGTGAAATCAAATCTCTTTGTGTTTTAATATATACAGCAGTGCAAATAAAATAGAGAACTGAGAGGAAAACACAAGGAACGTGAACAACTGAGGAGAAAATCTCAGACCAGGCAGAAAAATCCTCAAGGACTTATTAAAAACAAACCTCTTCAGTGAGCCAATCTGTGGAGTCAACTGCATAAAGTGAATTATTCCATCCCTCAGTCCCAAACCCAGAAACAGGTTGTGCATGAACAATGAAAGATTTCCTCATCTGCTTCTTCATATACTGTCCCCTGTTATCTTCCCTGACTATTTAAAAGGAAGTAAGGAAAATGGAAGGGAAGGATGCAAAGAGAACCAGCTTTTTGCTCAGCAGTAATAGCAGAGGCAGAAGCAGAGGCTACCTCAGGGATCAACCTGTCAACTTTACCTTTGTCTCTCCTTCTGCGGGGTATGTGCCAGCAACACCTACAGCAGCCATAAAGTTTATTTCAAAGTCGTTTCAATTTTCCTAGGGGGTTTGAGTATATTTTGTATTTTCTTCTGTGACTTTCAGCCATGCTCAGTCTCTCCACTGATTTGTATCACAGTGTGGAGGGCAAGTTCTATGTGACCACACAAGGACCATGCACCAGAATAATAGAATATTTATTCCAAACATCAATTTGAGTGGTTTTCTTATGACATAACTTCTGTGTTGCGAGCAGCGAAATTTTACACTTTCCACAGTCCTTTATTTGAATAATTCTGAAAAATGAACATCATTTCACTCCCAAATCTGTTGAATTCAAACAATTAGATGGATTGTAACAGCTGAACTCCAGGCAGACAATAACTGTAAGAATCAACACATCTTTTTCACCACTGTGTCAAAAGCCACACAGCTTTAAGGCTAACATAGCACTAAAAATAAAACCCCTGATTCTTACTGGCTTAATTAACACAAGAAGATCTGTTCAAATCAGGCTAACAACCCTAAAAAAACCCAGGTGCTCTAAGAACAAATTAGTTCATACTCATCCATATCACTGAGCGATGCAATTTGCAGAAGTGCTGAGCACAACAGGCCCTTTTGACTTAACTATATCTATTTAGCTCAGACCTGCTTCAGCAGAAAGTGAAATAACATTATAAGGAACTTATATAAGGAACTTCTCTCCATAAATTTATTTGTTTGTTTAACTTTCTTCTTGCACCATCAATCACTCAGATGAGCTTTCTTACTTGTTTGGAACATCTGAAAGTCTAACAAATTAAAACCTACGTGAGTGGGGTGCTTTTCATAACATTTTTTTTCTTTAGCTCAACTTCATTGCCTAAACATTTTCTACCACAGTACCAGACTTGCCATTTTCTCTACACTAGCGCTGGCCAACAGGGAATGTCATTAGTTAGAGCAGTCAGTTTTCCCTTTCCCCACAGAAATCAAATGTGTCATCTCTACAGTGCTCTCAGTCTCCGTAAAGCCAACAGAGTAACAGTCTTCATATCCCTTTCAAACCGAGTAGGTTCTGCTCATAGCACTGAATCTATGTTAGAGAGCTAGTTTATTGTTAATTACAATTTCTCAGGTTTTTGAGCTGAAGGAAGTTAATCTGTATGTTAAGCAAAGAGGCTATGAGCTTTCACAGAGAGGAAGCCTGATGTTAAATTTTATGATTCCAGCATTTGATGAGACCAAGCATTTCAAGCTGCCCATAACAGAAGATACTGAGGATTTAGCACTGATAAAAATCAGGTTACTTTTTAGGCTGCGATTTTTGAAACTCTTGCGGTAAATGTCTTCTGGGATTTGGGGTATTTTTTTTCTTTTAAACAAAAGAACTCAGCTTGTTAACACTTAGGAAACTCATCCTACAAATTATTCAATATTTAACAAATATATCATGTTTCTTTT
>VZTL01038790.1:1592-18467 GCA_013400535.1 Scopus umbretta
GGGACGGGAAGAGGGAAATACTGCAACAGCGAGACAAAGGCAAGCCATCCGATCAGAAAGCAAACCAGCTGTTGCTGCCAGGAATGGGGGCTGAGAGCTCAGACAGACAGCTTGTTCTAATACTAAAATGAAATTTCAGTAGAGCAGATCACTACACTGAAGCAAAATATTCCTTAAACAGGGCAAGGCCACAGCAGACTTTCTTAAAGCCATTGAAAAGAGGTGAAGGATTGTGTCTCTACATGATGAACTATGACTTTATACTTATTGATATTTTCCTACACAAACACTAGCTGCTGTCTCTGCCAAGTGTTCACATAATGACCACATTGTATTTTTGTTCACAATAAGCTCTTTGAAAAGGGGGGGGGGAAAGTCTTTCCATGTGGTTAGTTTTGTTTTAGGTGGTTAGTTCTTTTTATTGTTTGGGGTTGGTTTGTTTGGGGTTTTTTATTCTTTTAATTTCTTTGCTATTCAAAGGTGTGACTAAATACCGAGATACTGGCATATACTGATGCCAGGCTTTGCAAAAAGGGCATTTGCTTGCCAGAAAGTTATCTTATTTACCATAGTGAGCTGTCATAACTGCAGGCCATTCCTTGTCTGACTGACTTCAGTATTGACTTTCCTATTGCAGTGTGAAAGCCATTTTGGACCAGAGAACATCACCTTTGGCAGACAATGCTGCACGAAGGCTAAGGCACGAGGTGACGTGGAACCCGTTGCTTGGCCATGTGAATGTTTTTGTACAACTTTACATATGTTAACTACCTCTAGGGTTTCCCCAAATGAGGGAGATTCAGGTACTGACCAGCCCTTAGAAGGGTGAATGCTGTTAGGCCTAAAGTCAGAGTGAGGCTGAGGCATGAGACCCTCAAACCACAGCCACTGACTGGAAAGATGGTGACTTCCAAACCTCTCTGGCAGTTCCAGGCTGTTTTTGCAGGAGCTTTGAGCCCCTACAACTCTGAGAATCCAGCAGTAAGTGCAGGCGTTGCCTTTGCAGGATCAGCTTGAATATGTGTCTGTGCTCATCTGTACCCTTCCTGCAAGCTGAAAGGGTGCAGCAATACCATGCTGCCTTAGCAGGACTAAGAGACCACAAGAGTGGGACTCCAGTCTCTGCAAGCGATACAGGGCCATGACTTTCAAACACTGAGGTAGGCACTGGCTACTATGGTGAAGAACTTAATTGCAATGGCTTTTATATCCGGCTGACAAAAAATCCATATACGATCACTCACTGTCCCCCATGGACAATTAATGGCACACACACCCACACACCCACCCCCCAGTATGCTTGAACCTGGGAGTTCTGAAAAGTACCTGGGTCTACGCATTGACCTGTGGACTGGAATATCAAAGCCAGAACTTCAGAAGAAAGTAAAGGACTCATTACGTCAGATTGGAAGGGCTGCATTAAGTGTTTCAGAAGGTGGACATCTTGAAAGGGTACGCTATTCCGCACTTAATTTACTTGGCAGACTGTGCTGATGTGAAGGTAACGTACCTTGAAACCCTTGACTTGGCAATTTGAATGTCCCTCAAGGAATGGTTACATCTTCCAGTCAGTACTTGTGATGCCATCCTATATTCCAGCACCCGGGATGGAGGTCTGGGTATCACTAGATTAACGGGCTTGGTTCTCAGTATACAAGCCTGAAGACTGCACAGACTTGCAGAGTCTTCAGAAGAGACAATTAGAGCAGTCATCCGAGAGGAGGGCACTGAAAGAGAATTTGAAGGGCTGTGCATTGCAGCAGGTGGTGACAAGACAAAGATTCCATCTATCCGGAACGGTTGTGGTGACATCACATGAATTTGGTGGTGAGGAACCAGCCTTGGAATGGGAGATGCCTGCTCTGGAAACCATCTTTCTGAGACCTAGTAACTGGAGAAAGCAGGAATTTGTGAATTGGACCAAGTTGGTTTCCCAGGGCTGTGGTATTTCCAGCTTTGAGACAGATAAGATCAGTAACGGCTGGTTAGAATTTTATAGGGTCATTCCCCACAGAAAGCTCCTCATGATGGTACAATTAAAAGCTAATGTCTACCCCATGAGGGAATTTCTAGCACGGAGTAGACAGGGCACGTACATCAGGGCATGCCGGCATTGCCAAGCAGAGCGTGAGACTTGCTCACGTATTACTGGATGCTGCCCAGCACTGCAGGAGGCAAGAATAAAAAGCCATGATCAGTTACGTGAACTGTTGAGTAACAAGGCGAAAAAGAAGGACGGGGTTGTATTCCAAGAACTGCTGCTGAGGGACAATCAGAATGAGTTATATAAGCCAGACCTGGTGTTTGTAAAGCAAGACCAGGTGGTGGTGGTTGATATCGCAGTGAGATATGGAAGTAAATCAACATCTCTTATGGATGCAGCTGCGGAAAAGGTTAAGAAATACCAACGTTTGAAAGAGCAAACACAAGAACTGACAAACACTAATACCATAAAATTTATGGGATTCCTGCTCGGTGCACAAGGGAAATGGCCTAAGGGCAATTATGAACTGTTGAAGGACCTTGGACTCTCTAGTTCCCGACAGGAGAAGGTGGTGTGGCAACTGTTGAACCGACCACTATTTTCATCTGTAGATATCGTACGTATCTTTGTGAGTAGGAGTTGTACCATTGTTAGATCTTAATATTGTAATTGATTTGACTGATTATTAATAAACTCATTATTCTTCTTTTCTATCTAAGGTGGGAGACGGGCCCCACAAGCTTGTGTTGAGGGCTGATTTTCAGATAGGGTGTGATAGTACGTAGGGATTTGGGGGTTTGGTAATCATGATGCATTACATCCAAATTCCCATCAAAGATATATTAACCCCCAGTCTTTGTCAAGGTGGACAGGCCACCTTTACTTAACCCAGAAAAGGAACATATATATTTTAAATATGTTTGATAAATAGCCTTGGCTTATTCTACTAGACCTGTAAAATATAATGCCCTTCAGGGTTTATACACTGCATTTCCTGCAACATTACTCCGTGCTGCTTTCAGCCAGGATCTCTAAAAAGCCTCAGCAAACACAGAAGTGTTGAAGAGACTAGGTAAGTTGTTGGGTGGACAGGCTGTAATGCAAGGAAGAGAAGGGGAAAAAATAAAAGGAAGCGGACAAAGACAACAGGTAAGTGTTAAATAGGTGTAAAACCCACATGCAAGAGACCAAGCTATGGCTTTTGAGCTTGTTTGGCATAAAATACTCCCTTATGACAAGCCCATCCAGTGGCCCTCTTCCGACGCTGCTGGCTTCTCCCTGCCTCTGCGGGAGGCAGCTGCTGCTGGCAGCACTGCAGTGAGCCTGTCTGCGTGTCCCGCTGCCCTCTACTGCAGGCAGGGCTGCACTGTGGCTGAAGCCCTAAAAATTGGCCCGCTTGTCCCGAGTACCAGAGAGGAAAGGAGATGTAGTGACAGATTGGAAACAGAAAGTCAGAAAGCCACTAGAGGAGAGCAAAGGAATAGTAGATACTCCAAATCTTTCAATTTTTTTTTTTTTTTTTAAGTCAACAGGTAAAGGAACAAATCATAAAGTGTCTCATTTTCCAAGGAAGAAAAAAATTTAGACTTGAGCATTGGCTTGTGGCAGTAAGGGAGTTTACAGCAATTTTGTACTCCATCATTTATTACAACTGGTGCCATTTAGCCTTATGTATTGTTTATCCCTACAGGGAATGTATTTTCTGCAAGGCACTGCTGTAAAGTAAAAAAGTACAAGTTGCTTCTTACAGATGCAACGTGTTCTTTGCTAAGCCAATCCATCTGGAATGACTACTTCAGCCTACAAGGAAGAGTTATGGGCTTGAACCCACCACCTTGTACCTGGGTAGACCCCTTAGCCCTTTGCAAGAGGTTAGGTAGTCATCCTTGCAGGACAGGCACAGAGTAGCAGCATACCCAAAAGCCAGTTTTTATTTGTATAATAGGAACACTGGTCCTGGTACTACCTGCAGGTTTACTTCAGTAGTTAGTTCCAGTTACAGTGTTGCTGATCTCAAGCACCTCATCTATTTTTGCTGGAGCTACTTATTTTTCTAGAATTGGCACATTCTGAACAAAATGTTACTGTTCTAAAATCTTAGAAAAACCTTAAAGGAAACTAGCAGTACAGTACAACTTAAAAAAAAAAAAAAAAAAGACAGACTAATTCAGTGAAAGCATATAGAAAGCAGTATAGCTCATGGTAAAATACCCAAAGCCACAATATAAATCATTTTTCTACTGCATATAATTATGAAAAAGGTATCATTGTAGTAAATTCTAGCAAGATGTGACAGCATCTTGGAAGCAGACAGAAATGGAAAACATAAGTTGAATAAGCCACAACTGACAAATAAAGCTGGACCATTAACCAGTATGTAAGCTTTGGCAAACAATCTAATATTGCTTCATGTATTTCAAGTCTAAAATCAAGAGAGACCACAGCTTATCTCATCCCATCTTTTCAACAGTAAAGACCACTGAACTTTACCACATTAGCCTTACGTTGAATCCAATCTGTCTAAAGCATGCCTTCTAGGAAAGCACCTAGTGTTTGTTTGGTGGATGTTAGGGGGATAAATGATCCATTAACTTCCTCAGTTTTAAAAGTGTTTATCTTCCTAAGTATTAATCAGTTGTACCCCATTTTGAAGTTGTTTTTGGATAGAGCTTTTGGTCACTTCATTGGAAAGTTTTTTTTTTTTATTCCTCCTTTAAAACATGTGATGCAGACTGTTACCTCAGACCGCAAGAGGATAAAAATCTTTATTGTTCCACCTTTGTCAGAGTTCATTTTCTATTGATATGCATTTTTGTAACTGTAGTTTACAATAGAAACTTCGGCTCCTTAGAGCAAAAAAACCTTCAAAACCAATTCAATCCCATGTATTCAAGTAATATGCCACTTGGGCACAAAGAATCTCTAGGATTAGAATCAGTTAGATCTTCCACCTCCTCCTTTTCCTGTGTTCTTTGTCCTCATTTCATGCCAAACTTTCACCAGTGGTTCTCTGTTCTTCCATATGAGCTCATGGCCGTAAGTCACATACCACCTGAGAAAGAAAATACTAGTTAAAACTAACTGCAGGTTTTTGCCTGCAAAAACAGGAACAGGCTGATCACTAAAATCAAGTAACTCAAATGCTTAGTATAGGAGACAAGATAAACCGAGGCAGAAAGAACAACATTCTTGGAAAGTGGCAGTGGCAGGTGAGCCACTTGTTCTCTTGACTCCTAATAGTTAACTTCTTTGTGTTCTTGCTTGTCTCAGTCCTGAGAATGAATGGTTTTCATGCCTTTGATTTCATGCTCTCATGATTTCTACTTGCAAAAAACTATCTCCATTTAAGAGACTGCTAAAACAGTACTCTTGCTTGTGCTAATCCTTACTGACAACACCAAGTAAAAGTATTTTTCTCATGTGTAAATACAACTGCCTCATAATGAACAGCCACATTCCATCCAAACTGAATTTTCTTCTATACACATGTAAATGAAGATTTAATCTATCAAAGCGTTCTAGCTTGATTTACATTCATAGAGAACTATATGCTGATATATGAATATCAACATAAGTGATTAAGCAAGGGAGGTTACAGTGCAGAGGAGAGGTGGGAGGGGAAGCAACCACGTGGAAATAGGTTGAAGGTTCTCCCACAAGCCTAACTTCACACCTGAGTCCTGAATAACAGAAGCACTTTTATATGAGCCATCAGCCAGCGCTAGGTAAAATGGCCATTCCTTTAAATCATATAGCCACTTTCCAAAGCAAATAATTGTCTGCAAGGCAATGTATGCAAAATAGTTTGTCCATTCAATATACATCCTAAATAGAGGCCCTGTTTTAGGATGAAGTGGCCAAAACAATCCCAGAGTAGAACATATAGGCAGAACATGCATACGTGAGGAAGGCAAGCTACTTGCCAACTCAAGACAATTTTTACTACAACTGCTATCCTATTTTAATAATACGTGAATCTGCATTATAATGAACAAGCTGACATACATACATCATGGCAGAATGTAGTTACGAATCAGCAAGACTACATCAGATGCACTTGTGGTGTCAGAGAAGGGGAGAAAAGGAGACTGTGCAGCACAGAACTTACAGACACCAAAGCCAACAAGCAGCAAAGGCAAGCCAGTTTGTAGACCAAAGTAAGTGTTCTCCGCCTGTTCTTTTTCTGGCCTACTTAAATCTTGAATGCCTACATAAAATGTTTAAAAATGCTTTTAGCAATAATTGTGCAAATTCAGACAACATTGCAGTTGGGTGGAAGGGGAAAAACTCATTAGGTAATGTAGTTCAAACATGTAACGATGCAGAACCACTTCCTACAAACTGGCTTCTAGTAATTCTTCCCAATTAGAAAGGCTCCGCACAAAGACAATGCACCAACACTGAGAAACAGCAGCAGAGACTGCTCAAAGGAATTTGGCCCGAGCTTATACTAACTCTGTAGATCTCTCTA
This sequence comes from Scopus umbretta, assembly GCA_013400535.1. Lineage (NCBI taxonomy): Eukaryota > Metazoa > Chordata > Aves > Pelecaniformes > Scopidae > Scopus > Scopus umbretta. The sequence goes on from VZTL01038790.1 coordinate 8,048, forward strand.
AATTGGCAATTAGGGGAAAAAACACCGAGATGAAATTTCCTTAGCTGTTTATTTCTAAAGTTATTTTAATTTGTTCATGCTGTGTTTTGTGACAATCTTTTCTGCCTTGTGACTCTTTTCAATGTGCTGGGGTGAGCAGGACAGAGACAACCAACCCAGGTTATGGTGACAGGACAATCTGACATCTATCATTCTAAGGCAGTTCAGCACAATTTCTTTCAGTTCTAACCATCTATTAACAGTATTTTCCACACAATTTTTTAGCACTACAAGGATAACAGTGAGTTGTCTTCAATGCTACTTAAGACAACTTTCCAAAAAAACCCCCACACTTTAGAGATAAGAGGAAAAAATACAGGATTAATTTAAATACAAAACAAACAGAAGTTAGTAAACATAGACTTACATTCCAAAGAGAGCTCCCCCAAGATGTGCAGCATGGTCAAAAAGTCTCCAGCCTAGAGCAAGCCCTGCAGTGTCAAATGCAATTATGGCTTTTAAAGCCTGGAAAGGAACAGAACATGGAATGGACAGGATCAGTCACAGCATATAATGGCCACTGATGATAAAGTTTCACATTCTAGCACACAGCAAAAATTTGGGATCAAAAAACTATCCCATAATTTTTATATCAAAGCAATCACTGTAAAAAAAAAAAAGTTTTAAAACAACAGACTCAGTCCTTAACTGTACTGTGCTGTGCAAACAGAGACATGACCAGATACAGAATAGCGCGGGGTACGAATGTGTCCTTTTCAAATACTCAGTCTCTTCCAATCTTCATTTGTAAAGCTACACATACATTCCAAACTCAGGTCAGGAAAAAGGAAGTTACTTGAAGGAGTACATGCTATAAAAGACACCACAAAACACATAATTGCAACATTCTCGTTCACTAATTCTGACATATCTTAAATTTATGTGCATCTGTCCTCCCAAACACAACCCTCTAGTGGATGGAGCACATGGGGCAGCATCTCTGTCATCTTATCTGATACAAATTGATCAGCACATTCTCCTAAATGATACATCCGTTGCAAGGTTGAAAATCAGGATGATAGTGAACAATTCCATGGCCAGAAGCAGCATGAGCAACAGCATACCATCCTCAGGAGACACAAACCACCATAACCGTAATTCTGCAAAATTTTACTAAATGCCTCATTCCAAAAAGACCAACAGATTTAGTGCTAGGATGAAATGTTACTTTAAGTAGTTACTTTATGTTACTTTATGAAATGTTACTTTAAGTAGGATTTCTTTCCTTAAAAATATGTGTTAGAATAGCAGCTATACTGCCACATTGGCTTGTTTATTTTAAAAGCCGATTACAGTATGTGTGAGGTAGGCTAATGGAGTACATAAAGTTTGGAAACACAATTACATAGTATGGCTAAAATTATTCCAACATTTATACTGCAAAAGCCAATGTTGCTCATGTTTTACTGATGCAATGAGTACCTCCTCATGGCGATGCACTCTGTGGCTCTGCCAATATTTCTACCTTTGCCATTTTTTTTAGGAAAGATGCAGTTAAAGGGTAGCATGCAAAAAAAACAGGTCCACTCAAGCAGAAGTGCAAGAAAATCGTGAAGGCTACATCTAAGAATACTTGTTCAAATCTACAAGCTTCACTTACAAAAAATATTAAATCTGATGATCTTGAAATGACAAAGCTTAAAGTTGTTTCACTTAAAGCAGCTAAGCAGTGAACCAAAGATGATTAACTTACTAAAGTAAGTCAAGATATACATGAGAAGCTTTTCTTAAATGGGGTAGTGGATGTGCTTGAAGAACTTAATGAAACAAAAAAGGACTCCTGGTAATACACATGAAGAAAAGCCTCAATAGTTTATTTCTAATCCCAACAGCGTTCTTAAAAGCATCAAAAGATGGTATCCAAATGAGGAGGCAGGTATTCCTCCAGGGCTGGATTGTTATTTCCCTTGAGAAATGAAATTCTGTTTTTCCCACCTTGATAAGTTTTTCTTCAAAAAGAGTGTATTAGTATTAGATTAGCCTGTAACAAGTACTGCTATAAAAAAGATGATCCATCAGGAAGAACAGTATGTGTACGTGTGTTTCCTCAGACAGGTGAGCCCGAGGTTCCTCCCAGCTTCTTTCACCTCTTAGTATCAGATCTGAAACAGACCCATGGAAGACAGAATTTAAGGTAATTCTGAATTCACTACACACTTGTGTAATGACCGTGCTAGGCTATAACAATTCAGAATCGGTCTCCAGGATTTCCCCATGACCTGCATTGTCTTTCAAAATAAATTTAACAGCTTAGAAACACAAATGAAGAGGATGCATGCTCAGATCCTGGAAAGGTATGGGGAAAATGTTTTAAGAGTAGGATTTCTTTGAAGTTCAAAGGCACTTACGTTTCCTGCTGTAAATGTGAACATTGGAAGAAATATGATGGCTAGTTTTGCTTCTGGCATCTTGGTACATACGGCTGCAAGGACAGTCATTATAGCTCCTGACTGTAAATACATTAAAATACAGGAATGCTGAGTTGTTACATACGGGAAAATTTATTTTTCTGCATGTGAACCTACTTTCCTTTTGGCTTTTATTTTCAAAAGCAACCCTGTGGTAAACCTCAAAGTACAAAGCACCACAGCAAAGTTCAGAATAAAAATAAAACGAGACACCACTATTTAATGTCAATATCTGAAATTATAAATACTGGGAAAAAAATACCCCTCAAATGCTCTTATATAATTAAGAAATAATCCCCCTGATTTTTAAGATAACAATTTATGTTAATGTGCTTTTTTTCCCAGCAAACCCTAGAAATCTAACACATATTAATCAAACACAGACATCTCAGATGAAGGGAATCATTCTGAAGCTTGTAGCAAAACAAGGAAAATAACAGATGGTCAGGGACAAGGAATCTTTTGTCAATGAAACAAGCAATTCCCTGGCCTGTACTAAATTGACCACGGGCTTTTGTATCCATGAAATATCTCAACGGAAAGGCTGTGAATACAGTAAACTAATGCGATGTGTGGCAATTTCAGTAAGTCCAGATCAATAAAACTAATGGAAAGTAACTTGCTCCAGATATAGTTTATTCACAAGATAAAGGGACAATGCATAGACAGCGCTTCCAAAAATTCTAACTTAGGGACTGTTCAACAGATATTTTTTTTTTTCATTCCAACTGAGAAATAAGAATCTGACTTTTGGCTTTTATCAAAATTATTTAGTAAAGTAAGATAAGAGGTCTTTAAAACTTGGCAAATGGGTGTTAGGTCTCAGACTTATAGCAAGTTAAGCGTTTTAAAACATTCTACTACTAAAAATACGTGTAAAGAACAGACAACCACAACACCTCCTCAGCCTGCCTCATCTCTTTCATACTGTGTGACTTTTGGCAGAAGTACTGCCCTTTCTGCACAGCATGCCCTACAACTTCCACTAGTACCACATGCTGATTTTGTTTGTCTGATTACATCATCTCTTTTCTAAAGTATTCTATTTTCAATTAGAGGAGACTGTGATACACAATTATGCAATAACATTTATAAAGTAAGCCACAGAACTGAACTATCTGCTCAGTGACACGAGGTGCTGCTGTTAAGTACTCATTTACAAGCCATTAGCATTAAGTGGCATTAGTTCTGGGCTGCCACTACAAGAGTTAACATATTTGAAGAACAGGCAAGTTCTTACACAGCAATCACTGCCTGGTTACTTGGTTTTGGTAAACTTTCCTAGTTTCCACTGTCCCAAATATATTCTTGGCTTTTAAGCAGGTTAAAGCATACAGGAGGCTTTGAAAATGGCTTTAGAGATCATAAGGTCTCTCATATTCTGAGATACTTACAGCTCCAAGGGATGGTTCAAACCTTCCAGTGGCCATTTTAGCAACGTAACTGACAAAAGTGGAGATAACCCCTAGAAAGGAAAAGTGACTATTGGAAACAATGCCAGCAATGCAGACAAGCATCAGGAAGTACAACGTTATCTGTACATCTTCCTGAAGAAGCCAGTGTAGGTGGTGTGGCTTGGTTTTTGGTTTGGGGCTTTTTTTGGGGGGTGTGGGGGGATAGTGGTGGTATTTGTTTTAACTTGAATTAACTGTCACCTTTTCCCACAAAACTCCCATGAGGGTTTAAGTTTAAGAGTTTAAGAGCTATTTTATTTTGGTAGCTAAGCATGGCTTAAAACCAGGTATTTGTATTGTCCTGATATTTTGAAGCCAAATATCCTAAATGCCTCAAAATTCTGTATGACAGCAAGTAAGTACTGCAGTTAGTATAAAGCAATGTGTGGGACTGAACGATGCCCATCTGTCATACATCTATTAACCGTGCACACACTTTACTCATATTAATACATATTTGTATTTTTGTAGTGTTGTAAATATATGTATTTAACATTACCAGCAGAAAGATACACTGCAATGAACTGCTCACATCCCAGGAGAGAGACAATGCTGCTAGAAAAACTCCATAAAACATACATATTTGCTGCCATGTGGAATAGAGAGAAGTGACTAAATGTAGAGAGCAGCATGGGAGAACACAGGGCTCCTACAAAAGAGAAAAACAATGGGGAAAAAAAAAAGCCAGTGTGTTAATTTGCTTTAACTTACATGTCATGCAGACTAGAAATTTTTCTGACATAAAATAGGCTAATTATGCTTAGAATTCTCAAATACAAGCTATATAATAAACCCAGAAACTTAACAAATGTCAAATTCCGTGCAACATCTTTTCAAAGGTAGAACATATACCCCAGAGATATGCAAGCTGTACAAACAGGAACTTTAGAAAGTCTTAATTACCTACTGGGGAATGTTTCATATAAAACGTTTAGCTTACAACACGTCTCCTATGCTTTTGAAAGGAAAAAAGAGATTTTTTTTTTTTTTTTACATGTCTGTGGTGAAAGATTTTTAATATATTATATGAGCATCTATATAAAATTATTTTGCTACAGAGATGGACTCATAACAGAAAACTTCTCTTTTCAAAAAGCTACTAGCTCTCCTCACTGAAACAGCAGCCTTGAAAATGCAAAAAGGCCCATTAGCAGGTTTAAAAATCAACATTATTTAAAACAGGGGTGTTTCAGGTGCCTGATGTTCAGATCTGGGTAATGGCTATCCTTAGCTTTGGAGTGCGTGTGGGTAACTGGTTGAGTTTCCACTTTTTCAGCAGAAATTAAGAGGCTAGCAGAAAGTACTCTCCTAATGCGTTTGTCTCATCCTTTTAATTCTTTTTTCTGCTGCAGAAATGAAAACTCATTGTTCTGCCATTAAATACTAGCAACTGAATGCAGTAAAAGGCCAGATAGCAGGCAACAGTTTTGACATTACAACATTTAGAGAAGCACCAGTGAGGTTTTTTTCTTAATCCATTACTTCTAACTTTTTTTCCCCTAGAAGTGTTTTCTACCTAGACAAAACGATGTATTTGGGCATGGCTGAGATTGGTTGTGGGTGATGGAGCTGCCAGTAAGCTACGTGCCATCCGAAGCTTTTGCAGTATGATCGATCAGAGGTTCTATTACATCCCAATGTAGAGAAGTCCCTCTAACTACTGTTCACTTACTAGAGGATGGATCCGAGGTGAAATATGTAAACATAATCCGTCGCATGCCAGGCAGCCTCCATAAACAGAATACAAAGACATTTGCAGCTATAATACCTATTAAAGGAAAAAACAGTATAAAAACAAATTATGAATGTAACACGCCATAATACTTGCATTCAAAAGTAAGCTTACAAGAATCATACTTTTTCTTCACTATTTCATTAAAAGCAGTATCCACTTCTTAATTTATAAAAAGAGTTTAGAAAAAGCAAAATAAAATACTGAAAGCTATATTTATATAGTGGAAGCCCTTCAGAAATATGGTATTGAATTGCAACTGTTTTATCATACGATGTAATGAATGAATGCAACAGTCCAGAAAATCTGTACTTAGAGATTCAAGCTATGGCTTCAAACTTCTATTCCACTCAACTAATGAAACAAGAGCCAGCTTAAGAGGTCTCATTTTCTGCCTCTAGTTGCTTATTCCCAAATGCCACCCATCTGCTGCATAGTTGCATTTAATTGCGCATGGAGGCTAGGGGAAGCATACAGACACACAGTATGCATCCCTTCCATTTTCTGGGGAGGTTTGGTTTTGAGGTAGTTGTAAAGATACTGTTTAGACATAAAGCATAAAAAGTTGAGCTGGCATTGCTAAGGCGTAGCCACCTTTGGGAGATAACAAATGCACAGCTTTTTACTTCACAGATGTTTATTGAAATCTTATTTCAGTTTAAATAAGAACATAAATAATTAGAAACATAATGATGCAAAGTTATTGTTTCTTGTTTAAAGTGCCTTCTCTATTTCTATTCAAGCATTTAGGTATTTAAAATGTTTTATAATAGCTAGAAACATTAAAGGGGAAAATTGTGCTTCCTTTACAGAATGGCAGACGTCACATATTCTCTATTTGAAGTTTGCAACAAAATGGAAGAACTGTGAAAAACTATGATACATAAATCCCAGAACCAAAATTTTAATAGGTCTCTTCTTTTGGCACCCCATCCTATTCCATCACGCTCTTTTACTAGAGGAAATATTTTCCCTGCATGCTACACCAAGATGCTACAGAACTCTCAGCAATTTCAGTACAGTAAGCCCAATCTTGCTATGGCAATCAGGGTTAAGTATCCAAATGGCTCAGGGTCTACCAGCTAGAATTTACGCTGCTTGTTAGATTAAGTCAATGTTGAGGGATACTCTAGGGACTACAGAATATGAATCTTCACACCCCCTGCCCCAATACCATAACTGTATCATGACTTGACTTGCATGTTGAAGAGCAATTCAAAGCACTGTACAAAACTTCTTGACAGGATTTGTTAGCATGTAAAAAATATAAGAGCAGATACGGCTTAGCTACTTTACTTAGATTTTAATCAAGTTTTCACCAATTTCTCTCCACACATTACATTTATCTTGAGGGTTTCAAGTGATGTTAGGCTAACCAATCAAAACTACATCATGACCAGAGGAAAGCTAACAGGATAGTTGCTTCTTGTTTGCAACACTACATATGTAAAATAGCAAAAAATTATCAGGGACTTTTACTTCCATGTATCAGTGGAATATATACTCATACTCCTTCTAAAAACATTTGCTGTTTTTCACAGTTCTGAGAAAAGTGTTGCTGGGGGAAGATTCTAGCTAATCCTCCACACCCTCACACAGACGCATAGGAATTTTTTTAATGCACATGAAAAAAATAGTTTGTGAGAAGGAAGTGTAGCAGAAATAGTGTATATGCAGGTGTAAGTTTACACATGCTTTGTGCCTAACAATCTAAACGTGGTATGAAAGCCATCTGTTTTAACATACTGTACCTGTTTGCCATATTTCTCTTCCTGTGAATGTCTAATACTTGTAAGCTAACACAAACCTGTCACAGCCCGCTGACCCTCAGTCAGGTTATTCCACCAGCTGTTAACCTGAAACAGAATTGCTGCACATCAGTGCCACTGCAGACTATTTGCAATCTCAAGAACAGTCACACAAGGTTCTACCTTTTTAAGAATGGAAAGCATTTGTTTGAAATCTACGTAGATTGGTTTCAAACTTTTATTTCTGATTGGTTTAGCTTTTCAAGTTGGCATTTCCTTACTCAAGAATAATTATCTACCCTGCTTTTCATAAAATATTCCAACATAGATGAAGAGTTTCTTCAAAAAGAATGGGGTTATATCCTTTTACACAACTCCACAGGTTTATCTCTGATTATACTAAATAAGGATCTAGCCCATAATGCTTACTTTAGCTGACTGGCCAAAGTCAGCATAAACCCTGCCTTGACTAAGCCTCACCCTAATGCTGTCTAGCATCACACCACCCACCTTTGAGAGATTCCACTTTTGTGCCAGGGTCACTTTTGCAGCGGTGGCTCACAAGATGTGGAATCCATTCCCCCTTGCGTCCAGCTCACCCAGCCCTCCTCCAAGTTTAAAACCCCTGAAAAAGTTTATTTTGAGTGCAGTCAGCCCACGGACAAATTCCACCCCCCTTCCCTTCCTCAGCTTTCAGAATAATTTTGGATAAATATCTTATTGACAGCTCAATGACCTTCCAACCATACTGATGGGGACAATGTCATAAAAGTTATCTGTAGATTGGAGGCAAGGGGAAATAATGCTGTATGAACCAAATCATTCACTATTTCATATCAAAGCAACAACTTCATTGCATTTTTTTTTTTTAATTCTCTGGCACAGGATACAGATACCAGTATTTCCTACAAAGTTTCCCACTACAAGAACACCAAGTGAACATGATTTTTCTAAAACATAAGAAGTAGATGCCCTCAGAAACTATTGGGGAATCCTGGACTTTTAAAAATAGAACTTACCAGTTGAAGATGGGGATTGGGAGTTTAAGCCTGTTAACCATAGGGCAGTTTTGTTTTATTTTTTGGATAGCTAATCACCAGATCTTCCTCTTCAAGTTTTGAAGGAAAACAAAAGTATAAAACCAAAATTATTTAAAAATATTATGTGGCAATCATAATCTCACCTGCACTTCATATACACCAAGCAAGAAAGCATGCAGTACTGAGCCTGGCTAGGACAGAGTTAATTTTCTTTATCACAGCTCATATGTGCTGCTGTGCTTTGGATTTTTGACCAGAACGTTACTGGTAACACATGAATGTTCTAGCTTTCGCTGAACAGTGTTTGCACAGCACCAAGACCACCTCCGTTTCTCACTCTACCCCTACAGTGAGTAGACTGGGGGTGTGCAATAGGCCGGGAGGGGACACAACCAGGCACATGATCTGAACTAACCAAAGACATATTCCCTACCATATAATGTCATGCTCAGCAATAAAAGGGAAAAGATGGGATTTTAGGAGGTTTAGCCACCTTTTGTTCATGAACTGGCTAGCCATTGGTCTACCCACAGCGGATGGTGAGCAACTGCCTTTGCATCACTCGTTTTTTTTTTTTCTCTTCTCCCATTGATCTATCACTTATTAAACAATTTTTTGGTTGTTGTTTTATCTTTACCCCCAAGTTTTCTTGCTTTTATTCATCCTTTCCTCTTCTCCCATCCCACTGTGGGCTTGCGGGGGAAAGTGAGAGAGCAGCCGTGTGGTGTGTAGCTGCCCACCAGCGTTAACCCACAACACATGCCTATTTCAAAAGGAGTACCACGGTGCGCACAATACACATCACAAGAACAGCTCCTCCGTGTCCTACCCAAGAACCCTGTGCTTCTCCAGCTCCACGCTCAGCCCTACTTCCCTTGGACAAGCAGACCTGAAAGAGTAATCAAGCCTGGACTATCACAAGCCACAGTAGTAACCTTGAAACAAACGTAAAGCACACCTGCATGTTTAGTTTAGCTTTAAATGCACTTAATTGAAAAATAAATGACTCACACTTTCAGGATGTCAACTAAATTTATAACAAGTCTTGCAGTATTTACATTGCTCTTACTGCCCAAACTCCAAAGTATTGTCATGGAAATGTTACCTCTCAAAGAAAAAAGCCCTCTAAACCATCGTAGTTGTGAAGCACAGGTTGAAAAAACAAACGCATTTCAGAAGTCAGAGCTTTAAAAAGATTTTATGCTTAAAGTCAGAATTTAAGCTAGCTCTGTCCTCTTTCAGAGTTCACGTTCACTTCCGAGAACGCTAGCAAGACATATCAAGAACAGAATTTTTTTTATAGTTAAAAAGTAAAAGGTACCTAGTTTAGATGTATAAACTACTACGACTGACCTCTCTTCCCTGATTTCAGGGTGAAGATAGTATTTTTCTCCAGTATAGCTTTTGCAGTGATATTGCGAGCTACAGAACTAATTCAACTGGTTTTTCTTGTAAGGAAACGGATCTACTGTAGTTTGCTGACAATGTATTATTTCTCGAAGTTAAAAATCAGGATAAACTGACCAAGTATCTGTTGTACAAACGGTGCTCGCAGATGTGCCTACGCCAGAGGAGAGAGGCGGTCATGTTTTACGCTTCCGCGGGGACCCACCCGTGTGTGAACAGGCCGGGCCTGGCTCCGCGTACCTGCTTTCTGAAGTCCCCCCTCTTCTGCGGCCGTATTTTATCCAACCAGTCTGCTCGAGCTTCCTCAAAATAGGTCTGGACCCGCGACTTGAGCGACTCATACTGCCAGATGGCGGCCGACCCGAAGGCAGAGCCTGTGAACTGGGCGACATCGGATAAAGCCAAAATGAACGCACCGTCCCGAGGACAGCCCCTCTGTGGCTCCGGCTGAGGAAGCCGGGCTCGCCCTGGGCGTCCGTCACACGCCGGTCCCCGCTGCTCAGCCCTGAGCGGCGCCGATGGGAACCAAGGCGCCGCTGACACCCGGGGGTCCCGCCACGGAGCGGCCCGCCGGGGCTCCCGCCCGGCCCCG
>VZTL01038790.1:18596-45843 GCA_013400535.1 Scopus umbretta
GCTCCGCACCGTGGGCGGCGCCGTGCCGGGGCGGGCATTTTCGGGCAGCGCCGCGGCTGCTGCCGGCCGCCGGGTTGGATCCGCCCACGTCCCGCCCCGGCCGCCAGGTCGTCCCGGCTCCGCCCCGCTGTAGTGAGAGTGGCGCTGCGGGGCGCCCTTGGCCGCCATGACGAGTGTGGCAGCTCCTTGACCTACCGGGCCCCCTTAGCAAGTAGGGCTGGCGCCGTGTAATTAGGAGCTTCCACGGGTTTAATGCGTTCTTTTCTCTAGGAGCCTTCTGGAACAGACAGAGCCTGTCTCCTCCTAGCCTAGCGCTCCACCTGCAGCAGCCTAGGAGGCAGGGAGGAGGCTGGGGCTGCCACCTCAGGCCTTGCCTTCCTCTGCCATGTGGCTCCACTTCACCTCACCACACTTCACCATCTTTCCTCACCTCGCTGTCAGGCTGCTCCAGCGAAGGGCTGTGCGTGGCTGACCAGGCCCGAGGCACCTGCTCCTGCCCCGCAGCCTCCTCTCAGGCCTCTTCACCATAGTCTCCCTTGCACGTGTCGGGTACCCCCAGTTGTCCTGTGGTCCCCTTGCCGCTGGCTGGGGCTCCCAGTCTCTGGCATGGTGCTGCTCTTCCCAGCACAAGCTTCACGCCAGCGGTGCGGCCAGGCGGCTCCCTGCAGGGCTGGTGAAGCATCCCGCTGGCAGAGCGCAGTCCCCGCCCAGCTGGTGCTGTAAACAGTGACACCCTCCTGAAATTAAATGGAAAAATAGGTGTGTTTGCTTTGAAAATAACTTGCACTTGTTAAGTTTCAAGAAGTTGCGTGCACCTTCCTGGTTCTCTGTGTTGCTGTGGAGATACTAATGGGAAGGCCACGCAGCCTAGACGGCAGTCAAGCCTGGGCCTCCAGAGATGGGAGTGCAGAGCTGCCAAAGTTAAGCAGCTGAATAACCAGTGGTCTATCTCAGAGGTGCATGGGGAGGATGAGAGGCAGCAGCCACATGTTGCAGCAAGAAAAGTTCTGTGTGGTTGTGAGGAACAGACCACGGGAAAGCGGTTGTGCTGTCTGCAGCCCTGGAGGCCGCTCTGCAGTGACTGGATGAGGCTTGGGCAACCTGTCCCAGTGTTGAAGCTGTGCTTTAGCAGGAGGTTGACATCAGTGTGGCCCCTTCCAGTTCATTGTGGAAAGGGAAAGTTAATAGGAAGATGAGAATGAACTGTACATTGTAATTGCAAGTGGCTGTAAGCCCGATTAGACTATTATTGGTAAGTTACAGCAACTTCAGGAGCATGGTCACAAAGACAAGTCATTTGGAAGTGGAGAGGAAACGAATTAATATTGTTCCTTTTTTTTTTTTTTAACAAGTAGTGGAAGAGTTTGCCTTCTCAACTCAAGGCCAGACTCTGACCTGAGGAAACCTCTGTAAGCTTGTGGTGGGAGACTGCTCTAAGCGGTTTAGTGCTGTATTTAAACCTGCATTTTATCTCTTTCTGATTGCACTGGTAGCCATGGGTCAGCGATAGAGTTTGGTTGAACCAAGAAACAATTAGCAGGTTCAAAGCCATATATTGCTGGTGTGAAAAATGTATATATACACGTATGTAAATGAAACCAGTGTTGTAAGCAGTGCTCTGTCTCTGTTTTTCTGTGTAACAAAATGAAGACGTTAAAGAGTTTTTTAACTTTCCAGTTTAGACACTTTTATCACTCATTTTTGCTTCCAGATACCTTATCAGGAGTGATTTGTTTGTTTAAGTGACTTAAATATTTTTCTTTATTAACTCTTCCTGTCCTGTGTTCAAACCACATATATTTTGGCTGTGCTGTTTTTAATGTTAAGGTGATCTTTTTGCTCCACCAGGGCTTGTTTTTGTCACACGACAACTCTTAGTTGTATATAGCCTATGTGTGCAATTTGTGAGGGATGGTGCTCTGGGCTTTATGTATTTATTTGGGGTTTTTTTTATGATCATTCTCCTTTGGAAAGTTGCAAAGCATATTTGCTGTTAGTTGTGCCATCATCTCAACTCTATAAACGGTGACAGTGAATGGCAGCTAGTACAATCAAGTCCTGAAGGGGTAGGCTGTACGTAGTAGAGGTTGAAAAAGGAGGATGGATGTGATGTCGGCTGAAGTAACATGCTGTTTGCTTTTGAAAGCTTCTGTTTTGCAGGTGGTTTCTCTTGGTGAATTCTTACCCTGCTAAAGCAAGACATTTCAGTAACATTACTTTTATCGTTAAAACTAGAAGAGCGGTAACAAATCGGCACCACCATTACATGGTGACTTCAGTCTTGTGCATGATTGGTGGCCCAGAGGGAATAAGGTACTGTCTGGAGTGTCCCATGGTTTTTGCGTGGTAGCAGCAGGGTCAGGAAGGGATGGGTGAGAGTGGCTCCTTAGGGCAGAGGAAGACAAAGAGAGGAGGCACAACAGCAGCAAAGTGGTTGCAGAGCCAGCCAAGCTCCGACCTCCTTTGGCCAGGAGCCAGGGAGGTCAGTCGCAGCCGGAGGCATGTCTGAAATCACAGTTTTGTTTGTTTCTGTGATACACTGGGTGGGTGTCTGCACTGATTACTGATTGCAGGGCTTAAATGCTGCCAGGGAAATAGAAAGAATATAAAGAAAATTGATTTGTTTAAACAAACACATACACCCCCTCCCTTTTTTGTTTCACTGGTCTTTGTTTTACCCACTGGAGAGGTACATTTCAGAAGAGGCTCTAGGGCTCTCTGCTCCTGCCTTGTGTGGCCTATTGATATGTGACCCATCACCCGGCTCCCAATCCTCACTGAGGCACCAGACCCACTCCCTGGCCCCTAAGGATTCAAATACCAGCACTGCATGCTTTACTTTCTAAGTAGTAAAGATTTTCATTGCATGCTTCTCTTGGGAAGATCTGGAATATAAAACACTTTTCAGTTGGTCCATCATGCACCATGCTATCAAAGTTTATCCTTCTTGCCACTTTACATTTCCCTGTGTATTGAATTGAAATGTCACCATCTAGATTCAGACCACATATGCACCTTTCTGTTGAGGAATGCTCACCCACGCTGAGGAGCTCATGGATGTTGTATCACCACAGGTGCATTAATACGGGACAGTCACTTTAAGGGTGGGAGAAGGACTCTGACAGTGGTAGTTGTAGTCCTGCTATAACATGGTTGAATTTGGGTCAGGCTGGAGGAAGGTTGTTAGTCCGTATTTGTGAAATCTAGTTGGCAAGCTTCCTCGCTTTGAAACCTATGATAAGTTAAATTGTATTTTAATGAGAATTTAATGTTTACAACTTTTACATATGTCCTACCCATAGTGATGGTGCAGAGCACATAGTTTTATCTTCTTTTCCATACTGCCAGGAATGAATTGTGATTGCATGCATCGTACCTATGTAATAGGCAGAAACATTAATTTGGATTATTGGCCTGCCCATGTGATGTGAAGACTGCTTGAATTTGTTGCTTAATTTAAATTTATCATTTATTTCAGATATTCTCTGTTACAGTTATGTACATTTTGAAGAGGTTACACAACCACTTGAGAGACAAATGCTCCCTTCTCAATGTGAGATTAAACTTTTATAGTGGGATATACACATTTTTAAGGATGGAATAAACTTAATCCTTCTTTCCTTGTGTGACTTCTGAGCGTTCAGTCATGTAAAATGAATGATTATGGGAGGAAGCTTGAATTCTTCTTCTTCTTTTTTTTTTTTTTTTAATGCAGAAAACTTGCCCATTACTTCACAGTGTGGGCTGCATTTAAAACAAATCCTGCCTTCAATTGCTTGCCTGTCTTATATGGACACAGGCCTCCTTTCATGAATACAGTGTGAAAATTGTAATACGATTTTTCTATATTGCTTTGGAATCTGATGGTGCATGGGCAGCTCAGTGGCATTGGCAAAACAAATTATATGCCAATGGTTGCCAGGTTAATCTGAGCATCTTTGGTACTAACTTACATGATTTTGTTGTAATTTTCTTATTTGAGTCGTCCATTTCACTGAAACTTTGCTGTAGCGAAAAGCCATGCCTGAGCCTTTGTGCAACAGTTGGGCAGAGCTTTGGCCCTGGGTCCTTGATTTTTAGAATGGGGGGAAAGGTCCTAAAGAGTACAAAACTTTCACTTGTTTGATCAAACTGGTCCTCACAAAGTGCTGACGCTAACGTCTAGCAGGAAGGTAGATGAAACAGGTTAGAAACATATCATAAACGTAAGTATCAAAAGTTATTTTGTTTTAAATTTGTATTGATAGGCATTGTAATTGGGAGATTAATAATTTATTAAAGTATTTGATAATTTTAAAGTAATTTTGAGTTAGCACACAAGTCAAGAACAGATGAAACATGGCAAATTCAAATTAGAGAATTCCTCAGTTGGGTCCTCTGGTATTGCTCTCTGGTATTTTTTGTGATAAACATATACGGTAATAAAAGTGTTCCTAAGAAAATAGACAGATGCCATAGAATATTTAAATATTCCAATTATTTAATGAGATTTGGATTCCAGTTCTACAATTCCCTTATGTGATAAATTATTTTGTAGGTAGGCATCTTTTGGTGTTTTCGTAAAGGTCAGGCTTGTGTAAAGATAACTCCATATACTGTATGTGTATAAACTGTTTCAACAGGTTTCTAATATCAGAAATTTTGGGAGGCTTCTTTGAAAACAGTTTCTGTCAGAAGAATGGCATCGTCTTCTCTACAGATTTGTGCATTGCTGCTGGCTTTCACAGGATTCACCATTTTACTGATTACTACCATGTCTAACAGATGGAAAATTTCGGACACCGCAACAGTGCTAGTTACTGCAGACTGGGTTTCTGAAGGTCTTTGGATGGACTGTGCAGTGACTGCTTTTGGATCAATACAGTGCAAGAAATTTCTCTACATGTTGAGTTCAGATAGTAAGTGCACATGGCATACGTATATAAAATGCAGGGATGTACTTTTATTCCTTCTTTCTGGACCACATGTTAGTGTGCTTGGACAGCATATACTGTGGTTGTCACAGAGGGTCTGTCATGGCCAGGATTTGTTCTGTAGTGCTTGCAGACAGGTTAAAGGGCCCCAGTGAAACCCATATGCTTCACCCTGCAATTCAACTCGGTAACTGCTGTGGCTTTTTTGCCATCTCTGTTGTGTTGGCATAGAGGTATGGGTGATATACAATGAATCTAATTTTTTTTTTATTGTTTTGGAAGAAATAATATC
Organism: Scopus umbretta; assembly: GCA_013400535.1. Lineage (NCBI taxonomy): Eukaryota > Metazoa > Chordata > Aves > Pelecaniformes > Scopidae > Scopus > Scopus umbretta. Next base: position 23,802 of record VZTL01038790.1, read on the forward strand.
CTTTTACTCGGCCTAATTCTTAACTACAAGCAGATCATAGGTCAGTGAGTGCTGGTGCTTGTTTGTGCTTTGGTGTGAGACAGGACTTCGCAGATATTCCAGAACTTGTTCGATACTTTGTGCTGAATCTGTGTATTTATTCTGGAATGTCTCAGAGGTGGTCAGCTTAAAATACATCTGTGTGACTGATACTTTTGTGTTTTCTGACGTGGACTGTGCTAGCAGGGTAATAGAAATAGAAATAGAAATGCAAATAGAAAGAGGAAAATTGTCTTTATAGGGATGGAAAATTATTTGTTTGGATTATTCAGGATTTTTAAAATATCTTTCTGTAAATACATTTTTTATGGTAAAGGACTAGGAAGGACTGACATGCAAGTTCTTTCTTCAGAAAAATGAGTGTAGAAACAGTAATAGTATAGCCTTTGAAAACTGTCATTTTGCTAAGCTTTCTGTCTTAACCAGAACTTTGCATTTATTCTTCTACAACTTTCAGTATTGTGCAGTCACTTTATGAGTTATGTCATGGAATCATTTCTTCAGGCCTTCCCTGCTTTATAGATCCCTGATTACTGTCATTGCTGTTTGTCTGGACTCTTTCCAGCTGATATATTCCTGATGCATAGTGCTCAAAACTTAAAAATACTGCATCTCACAGCCTATGAACACTTGCTTTTCTTGACATAGACGTGGACTCTGCTGAAGTCAGACCTGCCTAACTGTAAGGCGGATCTCTAAAATGTGAGAGTTTAACTCTCAAGAGTTAACTCTCAAGATTCAGCATATTTGTGGTTCTTCCTCAGGGCCCTGACTTCAGTGGCTTCATCGACTTTCATAATGATGATGCTAGTTTAAGAATAAGTATCAGCATCCTGTAATGAGGCCAGAATTTGTAGCCTCACAAGGAGGCTAATCATATCCTTCCAAGGATTTTAAAAACTCTACTCATTACGTCAGAGACAATGTCAGCTTTTCATACTATTCTGGTACCCAGTATCAGAATGCTCCTCTCCGAGACTTCCTCTGTGTAGATACCAGGATGCCTAGTTTCATCTAGAAACTTAGATATGATTTCTGGAAATTACAGTGATGAGATGGGGCCAACAATCCTTCAGTTCTCGTACGTGGTAGCAAGACAGCACGGATGCTTACAATAGTGCGGCAGCTCTGCCTTGCCTCATGTAACAGGGAGAAACAGATGTTTCAGCCCTGTTATGGAGACAAGCAGAGTCAGTGTGGGGCAGCTTCCTTCTTTTTTACATGCAGTTTCATTACACCCAACATGGAAAACAGATATTCCCCAGGAACAGAAGAGCTCTTGGGGAACTGAAGCAGCCGCCTCCCCAGGGCTTCTCTTCCCTCCCTTCCCATGGCCCTCATAATTGGAAGAGAGGACCCCTGGTTGGCAGGGCTCAGTGGATCATCTTCAGCTGTTCAAAGAACTGTGTGCTCCCTAAAATCAGTGCAGGGTTCCTTGTGCCAACTGACAGGCATGTCACGTGGCTGCCTGGAGAGTAATTGCTGTCTGTCACAGGGCTGTTTCTCTTTCTGCAGTGCTCAGTCAGCGTTCCTGGGTCTTGAATCAAATCTACAGAAGTGATCAAAAAGTTGCACCTCATGTTGATCAAACATTTAGGGGGTTAGTATTTTCAGTATTTTTCCCCAACTGTGGTTGATTGGCTGATCTGATTTTAAAAAATACTATTTCAGTGAACCCTCTCACAACCATATTACATGCAAATATGCTCTGTTCTGAGAATATCAGAGGGGTTAGGAGCAATTTCTCTCTATGGTCATATGTTGCTATGGTCATATATAGTTACATCTTGGCATGTCAATGTTAGCATTTACTTACATCGGGAGTACACTTTTGTAGTGAATTTTCCACTTATTCCCATTTACTGCACTTGGTTTGCATTGCGGAGTGGTCTTGCAGTGTGCAAATTGGTTTCCTCACGGATGAAGCAAAACAGGGGAATGTACTCCAGGCACTCACCTCCTGACTTCCAGCCATTGATGGGTGTTCAGTTCGCCTGACCCGGTTGGAGCAAGTCTAAAGGGAAACTCCCACGTCATGGATGCTGTTGATGTGAAGCTATCAACATGAAATCTTTTACTCTGCTGATGCAGAGCCCCCTGCAGAGCAGCATTTGCTTTTATGTCCATCACTTACCAAACCTTAGTTTACAAAATTTAGTGAAGAATAACCCTATGTTCTTCAACACCATTGAAGAGTCATTTCCTTAAAGGAATGATTAAAATAAGCAAAACTCATGCATTCCAGGTCTGCAGTTTAATCTTTTCTGTTTGTATGTATGTTTTGTGACTGCCTGTTGAGATAGCTTTCTTAATTAGAAAGAGATTTTTTTTTTTAAAAAAATTAAATTCTTAAACATTTTTTTATCCTTGGCAGTGGTATAAAATCTGGGGACACTTGATTCAAGGTCTCAACTAAACTCAACTTTGAAAGTGGTGTCAGCAGAAGTGATCACTGAGGTCACCGGGGTAGCACCTGTGTATGGATGAATTAATTTGAAACTCTGCGGGGCTTTTAATGGAATGCAGGTACACCAGTATACTGCTACAGTGTGTTCATTTTACTATGCCATCATTTTTCAAATTGCAGTGACTTAGCAATTCCCTTAGGAGGGAATTCTGTAAGAGTTACCAGAGAAGATCAATTCTTACCACACACCATCTAGTTTCCTTAAAAGGTTGCAAGTACAGAGCTGCACAGGACCACAATGGCTGTAATGCCAAGTCTGTTCTTATTTAAATCAATGGCAATGATCCTCTTGCCTGCCAAGGGAGCAAAAATGTCGCAAAGGCACTGTAGTATCCTTTTGCAGCTGAGCCTACAAACCTACAGCATCAGCTCAAAGTGACCAGTGAATTTTGAAAAAAAAAAAAACCCAGGTATCTGTCATGGGCAAATTGTGACTCTCTCAACGGCTAATCCCTCTGGTAGTCTTTGTGTAAATACCGTGAATCTGTTACCATGTTGCGTCATAGCAAGATTATTTTATGAAGAAACTCTGACTCCATTTCCTGGAGATAAGAGCAGGTTATCACTGCAAGAGCTTGTTAACCCCATTTGGATGCACAAGCCATTTAAGGTATTAACATTAGTGGGTGATGCAAATTGAGTCTATGATTTTTGTCTAGTCAAGAGCAGAAGAAAGTAAACCAAGTTTAACATGCTTCTACTATGCCTAGAATAGATTTTTTTAATACTAAGATATCCTGACAAACAGATGCAATCAGCTGATATGTATCCTTTTTCAGATAGCTCTTTTCCTTCATCATTTTACTCCTTTTGAGATAGGTGTGTTACACGTGTTCATTCATTATTACATTTCATTTCCGTGAAACATGCATTATTACAGCTGTATTCCAGTGCAAGTGGGACTATTTTTAAGACTGAATGTCTTTAACTATAGATCAATAGACTGTAAAATATTAATGGAAACCACTCAGCCACAGACTTAACCTTCCTGAAAGAAGCTGGCAGTACAGTTGCTATGGATTACTTAGCACCATAACTCCAAAAAATGTGCTAAATTTTCTAGCAACAGAATAAAGTTCCTGTTCTCAAGCTTTTTTATGCTTGAGTCATCAAGAAAATAACACAGTAAAGCTTTTTGATTTGAGATCCATAATAAAATTACAAACAATTTTAATCTTGTGCAAACCCTAGTTGACTTCAGAGAAGAGACAGAAATAAAATATTTGCCAATATTAGTACTCTTAGGAGGTATTTTGCAGGAATACTGACTGGACTTTCTAGGCTAATACTAAGAATAGGCTCCATTTGTCAATTCTCATTAGAAAAAGAATTAATATTGTCTTTTTTTAAAAATGTTAATGTCTTTATCATGAACTGCTCCCACTTATTGTCATGCACTGTAAGCCTTATCTGTGGGGTTGAGCAAAGAGCAAAGGTAGCCTCATTTTGGAGTGAAACCCAGAGATAAAACAGCAAGGAGGCTACTGAAAGGCTTCACTTGATTGTAATCTAATTATAGGGATATTTAACTGTTACTACTCACAAGCATGACTGCTGCGTTGGAAATTGTTGGTTTTCTTTTGTGCTTGGGTGGGTGGGCAATTATTGGAGCTACCTTGCCGAATAATTACTGGAAAGTCTCCACTGTACATGGTAGTGTGATCACAACGTCTACGTTGTTTGAAAACCTGTGGAAGAGCTGTGCAGAAGACAGCACTGGAGTATCCAACTGCAGAGAATTTGACTCTATGCTTGCACTGCCTGGTATGTGACTTTGCGCAGTCTTGTTTATATTGCTTAAAAATTTGTTGGAAAAAAGTAGTAAAGCTTTTGTTTTGGTAATTTGGTAGTACAGGTAAATAACTGGCCAAGAAAGACTTTGTGGGTTGAAGTAATAAAGTCTTAAGCAGCAGAATGTGTCAAGCACATTGGGAAAGGCTATAAAATAAGGCAAATGAAGTCACTTATCAAGCATTTATTTTAATAGGCATTTTAAATACGGTGTAATCTCTCCTAGCATCTTATGGGAGAAATTAGTAGGAGGCATTTTTTAACATCTTATGACAGTTGCATGTTTATTTGGAATTATTGTATAGGCATTCTTTTGCAATACTTGATAGCCAATGTACTGTAGCTGGAGTTTTTTTCATATAATAGGTAAGAAATACTATGTATAGCTAAGTAGTGGTAGTGGTTTTTGCATGTTGAGACTGAAAAATGTAGATAATGCAAGAAATACAGTAAGTATATGTTATACATATTATTACATATTATAATATAAGTCATGCAATGAGTATATGTTATAAATTACTATACTTGTCAGGACTTGTAAACTAATGTCTTGTTAGATATGGTTCTAAATATTGGGAAATTTAGAAATTTAGCTCTGCTGTCTCCTGTACTCTGTATTAGTCTTCAGCAGAATTGTGGATTGTCCTCAAATACTCAACTAAGGCAATATTCTGTGGATAGAAAGCATGTTAATAGACAGTAAAGCTAGTTATTATTAATCTTGAATAATTCAGTATGTAGATACTTATCCCAGAATAAAAATGCCTTCCTACTTAGTTGAATCAACACTAGGAGGTAGTTAAACTAAATAGGTAGGAGGATACTCCTAATCTGAAGAATGTGTAATATAGTGGGAATGAGGTATTAAATTCACTTTCTCTCTCAGTCTGAAATAAGCTGATGTTGTTGACCAGGTCTGGCACTAGTGTAGCAATTCTCTGAAACTGTCTGTGTCCAGTATTTAGGGAATAATCTGTTCTTTTCGTCATTCAATGTTATCTAACATTTTGTTTTAAAATGCATGTATGTATTAAGAGGAACATCACCTTATTTAAACTTCTTAAACTCAGCAATAGCAGGATCATGTCCATTGGACATTATCCTCTGCAGAGTGCTTACGTGAGTGTGCATTTGATTCATGTATAAACCACTTCAAGGGTTGGTTCATAACTTACGGCCACTGACTCCAGGCAGCATCTTGACATTGCTGTATTTACACATGGTGTTGCCTCTGAGAGTGTCATAGAGCTCCCAGGTGTGCAGATGTGGGCAGTGGGGCTGCATCAGGTCAGCATCTTGGAGCTGCTGAGAAAAAAGTGTTTTTTAAAGGAATTAGGGGGACAGAAAAGAGTGAATGTGCTAAAGCGAAAGAGAAAGGAAGGCAAGCAACAGCAAGGCTCCTGGAGAGCTGCAGGTAATATGGAGTCAGCAAGAAGGAAAAAAATGGGGCCAGACAGAAAGTAAATGAATAGGCCAGGCTCTGAAAGTGAATTTGTGAAGATTAAATTTGATCTGTTGTAGAGGAGATCAGTTATGCTGTTGAGAGGATGGCGGTATATTTCAGGGGTATAGGCAGGGGGAAGGGGAAGGGAAAAGCAGCTTGCAGAAATGTAGAGAAAAAGAAAAGGTTTTAGAAAGGAGAACTGAAAAAGAAACAAGTTAGAAGACACTGAATTGTAGAAAAAGTTGAGAGGACAGCTGGGCAAACCAGGAAAGAGGAAGAAAGTGGGGCTGGTAGCAACAAGGGCTGAGCAAACAGTGGGACCTCCAAGAAATGTCTGTAGCACTTGCAGATACGAGCCAAGGCAGACTAAAAATTATCATGGTCAGTTTAGGTGTGTTTCAAATTGCTGTTCAGAAACTTAGCTGAAACTGCTGCAGCAGAAGATGCCAGGGATTGGGGGAAGAGGAAAAGAAAAGAAAAAACAAAAGTGTTTTTGTTACCTCTCCTCAGAAGGACCATAAAGATTTTATGTAAAGGTTTCCTTATTGACAGCTGATCTATGTGGTATACCTCTGTTTTTTGTTTTGTGCATGGGAAATATCAGACTTGGTTCTTTTAAACAGATGTAAAGCTTTTGAATTCAGCAAGCCATTAGCCCAAATCACAAATGTTTGAAGTGAGGACCTTTTCAAAAGCAATATTGCAAAAGATTGGAACCATGACTGACTACTCTGTATAGGTAGCACTATCTATCTGGTCACAACTAGATCAAACATTTGATATAAAACAATTAGTTAGCTGCCACATGCTTTTTAAACTCTTTTTTTTCTTCTTTTCAAGGTTCCATAGGTGTTTCTTCCAATGACAGGATTTGGGGATAATTTCTTACAATTAGTACTGATTGATAAAATTAACTGACTTTGTATCTTGTTCAGTAAGTTCATTTTTAAGATACAGACAGCAAAAAAATTGAGCTTTCTGGACTATGAAGTAAGCTCCTCAGTTAAGGCTGTTGAGGTTATTGTATTGTGATACAAAGAGGGTATGGTATGAAATCTTTTCTGTTAAAATAATACAGCCATTGGCTTGCAAGCAGTTAGCCTGAGGGTATGCTTTTGTGTCCTGGAAAGATATGAAGAGTCCCATCTAATACTGCTGGAGTCCCAAAGACCTGAAATGTAAGTTGTTGGATCCTTGCTATGGGTAATTCCTGCTGCCGTGTTGTAAGATCCCAAACTAGAAAGCAGCGTTGGCATTGAGGGCTTGTCCTAACTGTATCTTCTGCAGGCAAAAACATTGAACTGTTTGTTAATGCTACTTTGAGGTGGCCTTTTCACTTTTGTTACTGTCTGTATTTTTTCCCAAAAAATTTTAAAATTAGTGCTTAAACAAAATATTAATTCCTGGAACGATGTTATCCTTTAGTTCTGTGTATTTATCTCATGACTGCTTATTACTCTCTTTGATAACTCTCAAGCTTGCAGGACCAATACCCTTAAGCCACATAAAGCTATACAGCCCACTGAATCTGAGTGTGAATCTATCACTTTGCCTCCTGTTTCTGTGCCTGATTTTTGTTGTATGGAGAGTTACGGGCTTAATCCACTACAAAGCTGGAGAGCGGGTTACCACGGAGGACATGGAGGTGATCAGGGAGCAAGAGCTTGAATACTAGCATCGACAACGCGACTGTCCAGATGCAGTCCAGTTCAGACCCTTTTGACGTGTGGTTAGAGTCATAGAATCATTTAGGTTGGAAAAGACCTTAAGATCATCGAGTCCAACAAAGTTAGCAACCAAGACCTGCTGGATCGGTGACCCTCGGCAAGTCTATATCATAGCAAAGTTGCCAAAGTGCCGTTTGACCTGGAATCTGCCAAATCCAGAGTGCCATTTTAAAGCAGCCCAAAATCCCTGTCTGACCCTATTAACCTAGGCTGGTTAATAATCTGGTCCCGGGTTTTGTGCAGTTGATACCTAAATGTGAAGACAGGAGTTTAAGTGGTGCAGAATCGTCAGCATACCAAACTCCCCAACGTGCCCACACCAGCTGTGACCTCTCCGCAGGAGCGTGCCTTAGGGAGGAGAAGAGCGCTGCAGCTCTCGGATCTGCTTCTCCCCGACTCAGTTTAAAGTGCACTGCTAACTCGAGCACTTCCTTTCCCATCTCTCACTGGAAGCAGCAAAGCCAGGACATTTTTTTGATTCCTCTGTAGTGCCAGAGCCCTGCGCACCTTGCTGAGGACCTGGAGATCAGAGGTGTCCTGTGTGCTTAGCTGTACAGGTGTAAGGAAGTTATCAGGACTTGTGAGTAGGAGACTTATTTCTGCTCCTGTAAATGACTATATACACAGCTACATGTTTTCACAGGGCTTAAAGATGTAAGCTACAAAGGGCTTGCTATAATTTTTCAGGGTTTACTAAAGCCCCAAGAGGATTTACTGAGCTTATAAAGTGTAAGCGTAGTTCAACTCTGAAATCTGATTGACTTCATGGCTAAACACTCTAGGGTTTTGATGCTTCTCTGAACCAAATAACAAAATTGGACAAGATTCACTCTTTACTGCTCCTGTTAATTTTGTAATGTTCTCTAATCACTTTTATTTTTTCAGCACAAGATTAATTTAATTTCAGTATAGATCCTGATTTGTTTTCTCTTTTTCTGTCTTACTCAGCTCATATTCAGGCATGCCGTGCCTTGATGATTGCTTCCATCCTTTTGGGATTCATAGCTACAGTAGTCTCACTGCTTGGTTTGAAGTGCACAAACGTTGGGTTGAGCGATGAAGATGGAAAAATGAAGTTTGCTGTCACAGGAGGATTTCTTTTTATTTTAGGAGGTAATATCAAGGCTGAAATGAGAATGCTATCAATACTTTGTATTGCTTTCACAGCTAGAATAAATGAAATGAACACTTGCTCTTGGTTTAGAGTTGTTACCACCATTCATCATTCACCTGTGTGCTTTTTAATCTTTTTCTGGTAGGTCTCTGCTCCATGGTGGCTGTTTCTTGGTATGCTGCGATGGTTACTGCTCAGTTTTTTGACCCACTGTATGCTGGAACCAAGTAAGTTACTAGATCAGTCATACCAAACTCCATCATGTGTTACAGACAGCTGCCCTAACGTCAGCTGCTGCAAAGTTTTAGAGCCTGGATGGATCCCGTTGCCCAGTCCTACAGGAGGAAAAATTTGTCTTCAGGGAATCTTTTCACCTCAGAGATGTTGGTGGAGAGGGAGGAGAGTTCTCTTCTGGGAGGTTTAGTGAATGTGTGGGGAATATCAACCGCACATCTGAGGGGTTTCTGTACTGTGTTTACATTTTCTTGTGAGACTCAATTAAGTGCACACCTCAATGCTATGAAGAAGAAGAGGTAAAAGTCTTTAATTTTCTTCGGCATTTAGACCAAAAGAGGTACAAAATTCTAGCTATGGCGAGAATACAATGCCTCAGATGTCCAACCAAATGAAAAAATGTACAGAAACCAGCTTGAACTGCATACTAGTGACCTGCAGATAGCTGAGAAACATCATTGAAGTGTGCTGCTTCTCTTAAAGAAGTAAAAAACTATTTTTCACTCTCTATTAAAAGCTCAACATGTTTGCGTTATGAATTAAAATGAGGCAAAATTTGTGGGACTATCAGCTCATACAGTTGCACACAAACAAGTTTCGAGGTATAAAAGCCCTTATTCTTGTCTGATATAAAAGCAACGGTCTTCAAACCCAAATGCCTGTTTAATGGCACCTTATCTAGGCCAACAGATTTAGCAATGAGGAACAAGGGTGGAGGTGACTAGGTCTCTCCTTCAGAGGAGTGGCGAAAGGGAGAGGGAAACATAATATATTGTCTGTGGAACATGAGAGAGCTGGTTTGGGGAAAAGGGGACATTTATAATTTGCCAGTACCTCTACCGAGTATGTATTTTTTAGATCAGTAAACTATAAATCTTCAGTTGCTAGGATCATATTTGAAGTGTTTTGCATGTTTCTTCCTGCGAATCAGTTCAGGGAAGTCAGAGGTGAAGTGCTTTGTTATGAATCAAAGTACTTTAAGCAATCGCTTTGGATGTTTGTCAGTTTTCCTTGTGTTTTCAAACAAGCACTTAAAAAGAAATTGCACTTGTGAATACTTTTTGTTGTTTTATATCCCCATGAGAGAATTATATGAAGGGTAATAAATATGTTAGAGGACCAAAACAACTGTTGATAAGGAATTTCAGTTAGTGGGATAGTTAGTGAGTTTTATAGTTATCTGGTATAGCTTTGGAGCTTCAACATCAAGGCATGTTAATCAGTTACCAGAGTGTTTGCATTCAGTAGGTAAAGAAATCTTTTTTTCAATATCTAAACTTTGTGTTTAAGACTATTGATTCACTAAGCAGTTCTTAGTGACTTAACTTTGATCATTGGTAAAGCCAGACATGCTCTTGAGGAAGTTTGTGCTCCTTGGACTCTGTGAGACAGGTTTAAATTCAATTGCAGGCCAGTATTGATCTTCACTCTTAAGAGACCAGCAAATCTGTTTTTTCAGATTGCATTTTTATGGCAAAATTTTTCAGCAAATTAGTAAAGTTAACCTCTAATACTTCTTAGAGGAATTTTTCATACAGCTGTGAAAGCAACCTAGGTTCTCCTGCAGATCCCTCCTGTATACTTTCCTTTGGTATGACATCTACAGCATTCCTGTCTGTAGGTGACTAGTGAGCTGGGACAATTACATGCACTGGGCAACATTCTCTGATTGTTCCTTAGTATTCCAACAGCAACTTGCACTCCTGTTTTTTTTGAGATAATGATTGTCTCCTTGTTCTGTGTTTGGAAAAGCGCCTAAAACAGTGGAGACCTTGTGGCTTCAATGTGCAATGAACACCTGGAGAGCAGTGAATCCATGTAAACCTCTGAAACCTTCCTGTTAGCAATTAATTCTGGAGTCAGAAACTTTGACAGTTTTAAATAACAATTTTGTGTTTACCAGTGGAGAGAAAACAGACAAGTCCTGTTTCAGTATACCTGCTACACAGTCCATGACACTTACTTTGCTCTCATATTAGTTATCTCAGACCACAGGACCACAGAGGTACAGCCGTTTTGTGGATATAGTCTTTGTCCGAATATAAAAACTTGTTGCCTCTTTGTGAAACTCCTGCCAGACTTTCCCAGGCTCAGTTGTGTCTAGTCTTTGGGTCAAATTCGTTATCAGTGAATTTCTTAGACTGGACTAAGGGGTTTTCTGAGGGGTGTTCTTTTGTACGGTAAAATGGGGAACTATTCTTTTTCAGCCTGGGACTCTTCGTACATGTATTTCAACCCTATAACCACAGAGAGTGATGAATATTCTTTAGGAAGAATAGGTTTGAAAACTAGACGTATACAGATAGCTGCTTGTAGGTGATCTAGCATCGTGTCCATAGAAAACTGATTTCTGTGGTTAGCCTTTTCTCATGACACAGACGATAAGGTCAGAGTCATTCAGTTTCACAAAATTACTTCAGTGGCACAGCCAATACAAAGGCAAAATAAGTGTTCTGGACTGCACAAAAGGTCTATTATTATCATTTATTATCAACAATTAAATATATACAAGTATTTATTGCTACTTATCTTTATGTTGCTTAGTACTTTCTGTACTGTCACTACTTTGGCAGAGCACTTAAATATACATGCGTTTTTCTGAGCAGTCACAAAGCCAGATCTGTTCTCCTCTGTTATCTGTTGAAATACCTTTAAGTTAGCTGATTTCTACACAGACTAGAATTTGTTTGCATGATTTGTGCACCTTATGGCTCAGTCTAAAAATAATGACTTTGTGATCCTGTTATGTGCTGTTTCCATAAAATCTTTCACGTTTCAGGTATGAACTAGGAGATGCTCTGTACTTAGGCTGGGCTGGATCTGTTCTTTATACGCTTGGTGGGATCTTACTGACCTGTTCATGCAAAGGGAAGAAAAAACAGGATTACAGGTAATCTTGGATTTCTCAGTTGAAATAGTAGCTGTCAATTATATACCGTTTTCTATCTGTATACTGTTCTCTCCCCTGGTATAAATCTATAGCTATATAAACAGGAAATCGTGCCTATTAATTCAGTGCTATAGCATGTCACAGACTTGTGATGGCGGGGGATGCTGTACCAAATACTTGTACCTCCCAGGCAGTGTACTTGTTGATACTCTGCTGTCAGCAGTCACCTATAACTAGTATTTGGTAATTCTGGGTACTGCTGATGGTTCTAAGATCTACATGATGAAAATGTGCAGTGGAAGAGCAAACTATCCATTGCCAAAAGACAAGTATATCAAAGAATATAGTGTATTATAATCAAGTTTTTCTGCAATACTCACTACTATTAAGATATTTAAATGCCATTTAATTTGCCGAAAGTGTAATGGCATTTCCCTCCCAAAGCATATCCAATTGAACATTAGATGCATATGATTTTTTTTTTCTTGTTCCTTATGGAAATGTCTTGTTGCACATCAAATCAGAAAAGTTGAGATTTCTGGCCTCAATATTTAACCTTGCCTGGATTTTTTTTTTTTTTTTTAAATCTTAAATTATTCACACATACAGAAGCTTCCTTTCTGAAGGAGAGGGATGAAATTGTCAGAAATAACAGAGGTTCATGTCTACCCAGAAGAACCCAACTGGCTTGGAGGCTGTACTGGCTAGGCTTGAGAGGATGATAACATGGAAGGAAAAAGCATGCTCACTGCTGCTGTATTTAATCTTAGAAAAGTTATGTCAGAACACCTAATAAGTGAGAGTGTTCCTTTGGTACTCTGTTGCCTAACCTGAAGCCATTTAAGTTTTATGGTACTATTTCATCAGCCACATTGGACTTTAGATCTCACTCACAAAGTCCCAAATATCCTGAAATGTCTTGAAAATCAGGTAAAACTGATGTGTGAAATAGAAGTGCAACATGACGAATGATGGCTGAAGATACTTCTGTTTTACTTTCTCATCACCTTGATTCCTGTATTAAACACTGCAGCTTGCACAAAGGCATTAAGGTCTAGGTTCTCTTCTGCTTTAGGGACTTGACTAAAATGCCTGGAGGAAGAGCACATGTGAGTCCAGAGTGTGTTTCTGGTTAAGAGAGAGATGGCTGTGCTCCCTGTCAAAGAGCCCATCTCTTCCCGCTTCACTGCAAGATTGATGAGAACAATAGGCCTCTAATTTGTGCACCTTTGTGAAGCATGTGCTATCAGTGGGTTGGATACAGACCTAAATGAGTAACTTCCTAAGTATCTGAAACTGTGGATGTGTGTGTAATACCTATTATTTTGTATCTTTTTTTTTTTTTTCCCCCTTAATTTACAGTTGCAACAAATATGCATATTCAGCAGGCCGGGCAGCTCATCAGCAGCGCATTTACACCAAAAACTCAGAGACAGTCCTAAGCAACAAGGAGTACGTCTAAACTTTTACATCACTTGTAACATTAGTAGGTTATGAACTCAAAGAAGTGAACTACTTCCAGGGTTCCGGTTCCAAGTTGCAATCTTTCATCTTAATCTGGAGCAGTACAAGGAAGAGGTACGGTTTTCATTGTAAATAGGAATGGTGTTCTGGGAAAAGTTTTCAAATGTAAATAGGTTTCTGCGGAAGACACTGTGATGTGAAATCGTGCAGCATGAAGGTTTTCTGAGTGCTGAGAAGCCTGGTAAAATTTAACCACAGTGTGCAGTGTATCCTGACAATCAAGAGCAACTGTTTCTATTTCAGCTGACTCAAAAATGCGGAACTGATATGCTGTAGCTGACTGCAAGTTAATATGCCTCACAGTTAGGAATGTATTGTACTTTCATAATGTTTAGCTTCCTACTTTTGTTTAGCAGCTTTAGCTTTTGACAGGAAATAAACTGTGTCACAGACCGACTGAAACAGATTTTTTTTTGATGAGTGGTATCCTGGCCATTAATAAGGCTGTAGTCTATATACTGCAGGCTTGAAGTCTCATGTTATGCTGAAATTCATATTATGTATGATAGTCAAGATTTATAAAAGCTACAAAAAATTCCCTAACAACCACTAGCCTCCAAATCTACATATGTGCAACAAATTTCATGTTGGTTATAATGCAGATACCAAAGACAAGCAATATAGAATGAAACAAACACAGCTGGGAGTGGAGAGAGGAGCTGGTGTGAGAATGCCATGTGATAACTAAGAAGATGGTAGCCCCATTTTTAAATTTTTATTTCTATGTTTGCACCTTTTAAAATAATCCTATTTTAACTTTGAGCAATCTTTAACTTTGTGAACTTCTACTGCATGTGAATTGTCTAATTAATGTAATTCCCTAGTGGCTTTATTCGCCGCCATTGTTCCATCATTAGGATTTCTGCCTTAAACTACTCCACTGCTGGGAGCATATGTTCGCCTCATGAAAGCACTTAGACAGATGACAACGAGCTAACTTGACTTCGTATTGATGCTTTGAGCAACATGGAATGGAATTTCACACTGCAGGTTCACAGGTTTCATAACTTGTCCCTTTTAAATTACAAATGTATTAATACAGCTCAACAAAATACTTCGGTTGTTTCTACTTTTAGCGTCTTGTGATAAACATAATTGTAGTCTGAGTTAGAAGCTTCATGCAGCTTCCTTGATGTCCCAAGAGATAATTTCACAGGGCAACCTGCAAGTGGTCTTATCAGAAACGATTTAGCCATGTTGCTGGCATACAGATACAGTTGACTTGTAAACTGGCACATTAAGGCATGAATTGGGCACTGATAGATCTTGCTAGGCTTAGTAAGGAGAGCTAAAAAAAGTGAGGCTTACTTTTAGATTTTCCATGCCATCTTTTTCCCTCCACTATCACTACTCTTTTAGAAATCATCCCTTTGGTATTTTGGAGAATAATTTCAAAAGCCGAAAAGGCACTTAACTTGCATGGTGGGAGCTGAAATCCTTACCATTGGCTGTGTATTCTGTCCTCTGGACTTTTAGGTAATTTTGTGATGGTATTTTGGTCCAGTTGAATGTAAGGAAAATGCAGAGCTCAGGCACAGACTAAGCAGCTCCAGTGTTGGTTTCCTACCAAAGGTTGCATCAGCTCATGAACATGAATTATGATCCAGTAGGGGAGCGACAAATTCAGAACTTCCTTGGTCTGGCATCAGGTCTTCCAGTGATGTCACTGGGAAGTTTAACTAAAAACCAAGAGTAAAATCCCTATGTAGTAACTCATTCATTCGTTCAAGACGTTGTTACTGTATTCAGTGTCATTCTGGGGAAAATAAATGCCAAAGATACCATGTCTTTCACTGGTTTGTTCACAGACCTTCCAACCATGTTCTGTTTCTGCTGTTTCTCCCTGCTTATCCGCCCCTTCCCTATGCACCTTCAATGGTAATGCTCTGAACGAATTTAATGAACCATCAACTCGGTTTGGGGAGTAAGGCATTTTATGTCTAGGTGATATATGGAGTGATATATATATATATATTTAATCAGTAGCATGCCACTTAACTCTCTTTAAAACGTCTTCACACATTGCTATTTTTAAGTCCTTCGCTCAGCAGATCAGACTACTTTGGTATCTGCAAATCTTCTTCATATCTCTGCAGCTGAGACCAAAATCCTGCATTGGGTTCTGCTACTGGTCTGGCAGTCTTCACAGTCTAGGAAAAAGGAAAGACACTGTAGAAGCAAGGGCAGGTATCATGCAAATGGATTTTTTCCCTCTTAGACTTTTGAGAAGATTTACCTTGGTTTTGATTTGGCCACGGAATAATAAACAGATATTTTGGTGAGCTGACCTCACTCTGTGCTTGCTAAGACCTCTTGGCGTGTGGTCCCTGTTACAGAACGGATTCATGGGGAAGACATGAAAAGGAGCTGTTGAATTTGCTGGAAATGTGAATGTCTCTCACAAAGTGTGGTGACACCACTCATGTTTAAGATGGTGTGAAACCTGGTCACACATCTGCGTGCCTCTGTTTAGTACTGAGTGAAACGGTTATCTAAATTAGAGACTTTAATGACATACCTACCAAACGGGTGACGACTAAAAGACCGTAGAGCATGAGTCATACATATTGGACGGGCTTTCTAATGAAGTTGAGATTCTATTACTCATAGCTCGTTAGTCCCTAGCTATTTAGCAGGCCTATCAGATGATGTTTCTTTGCTGTGTTGAGCTGTCACATCAGCAGTAAGAGCAAATCCTGCAAAACAACTTCTGCAGGCACTTGCAACCATTTCACTCATTTGCTTTATGTCTCTGTCTTCAACTTCACTGATCATGAGTAAGCAAAGGATAGGGAAAAAAATGTCCATAAAACAACCAACTTCACATATTTGCTATCAGTGCCTAAAGCCTATTTGCATTTGTAATTATATTTGTCCCAGAAATCTCACATTGAAAGCTTATTTGTCCAAGTCGGGGTGAAAAAACTTAGAGTGGAATGTTTATTCGAATGTTGAATGTCATATAACTGCTAATAAAGAGGTAGAGAGCGCCGAAATAATTCTATGAGAAATCATCATTACTCATAATAAGCATTGTATTTCTTATCCCAAAGACGTCTAAATAGAAACCTGGGTTTAAGTAAAATACCTCAAAGGCATCCTTGAGTGGGAGTTTTCGGTGTCTCATCAGATAAGCAGTGCAAACGGCAGCTGACCGGCTGCGGCCGTTCTTACAGTAGACTAAGCACTTCCCACCGCTCTTCACAGCCTCTTCTATAGCATCGCTGCACTGGTCAAAATAGCGATACAGGTCTTCCGCCGGATCATCGAACACAGGAACGCGTATGCCCTGGACCTGCTGGAGGCCGGGGAATGGCTGCTGCCTGGTGACATTAACGCAGAAGGTGACTCCCTCTCGCGTGAGCAGGTCCTCGTTGCAGGCCGCCCTGGCGTTGCTGATGAGCAGCGAGGAGGTGACCTTGCAGAGCTGGAGCATCCGCCGCCAAGGCCGCAGGGTCACCGGCACCACCGCCCCGCCGCTGAGCTCCCAGCTCGCCGCCTCCGCCCGGCACTCGAGCCGTGGCACAGCCTCGGCGCGGCGGGACGCCGGGGGGATCGGGGCGCGGGTTGCTTCCCCCAGCACCGTGTACGGGCTGCGCTGGGCTGCGCTATATTTATCCCCTCTGAACAGTCTCAGGCGTAAAGGCTTCAGGCAGGTCCTAGTGCCTGCGGGATCCTGGGAGTCGCTTTCGAACAGCTGAAAATGATTTCAGAGCCTGCAGATCATTTGTAAACACTTGGATTTGTACAGACCCTCTCGCTATAGCAGCTGCTTACAAGAAGCTAACACCCCTGTCCTCCTCACAGGAAGGCTGCTGCTGGGGTCAGCACTGATGCAATGTTGCTGCAATGATGCAATATTGATCTGATCACCTCCAGATCATCTAGTTGCCCCTCACCTGCAACAAAAGCGCCTTTGAGTACCCAGAAAATTATTTACTAGGCTAGATAGATATGGTGGCACTTATCTTTCTGGACTTCAGTAAAATTGCTGGTGTGGTGCCAGGGCAGAGTATCTTACACATGAGTGTGTGGGCACGCATTCAAGCTGTGAAGGCTGGGAGGGGAATGGGGCCAAGGACCCGGCCACAGAAACGCCCCATCAGCGGTGCCAGGCGGGTGCTGCAGGGCTGGACGTGGGCACCAGCCGCTTCCTGGCAGATTGAGCGTGCGGCTGAGCTTCTTGAACACTTTTCTTTCTGGCTGTGACGCAAAAAGGAGCCTATGACCGATATTTGCTGCTGGCACGAAGAGGAACCCGGACTACCACAGCAACAGGGTATGAACTAACAGGACCGGTGTGAAACGCAGTGTGAGCCAGTAAGGACTCAGCTGTGAGGGATGAGGATGAGCTTTTGCTCCATCATGGAGGGAAGGAAAGCCGACCTGCCACCCACCTGTCATCACTTGTGGCAATAACAGCCTGCCAGAGAGATGCCGGCTCCGGGGCCAAGGGAGACGGCTCCCTAACATGAGCACAAGAGCATGGTGTCCCCTCCTGCCATTCGGCCCATGCCTCAGCTGCCTGTGGGCTTGTTCCTCTGCCTCATTGCTTCCTTTGCCCAGGGCTCAAGGCATCTGGCTGGAGAAAGGCTCTGCTGGCCAGAGGAGTCATGGTTCAGGCTGGATCTCTGGAATTGGGAAGGAGAAAGCTCAGCAGGAGAGCATCACCCTGATGCTGCCCTCCCCAGCAATGTGGGGAAGGCCCTTGGGTCCTCCTGCAGCCACAATTTCTGGGATTTTGGGGGCCCTCCCTGGCACTGGCTGCTGCCCAGCTCAGCATTTCCATGGTGCACCCTTATTCCTAGTCCATGACCCAGGCTGTGTGGATCAGGTGAGGAGCCTTTCTGCAATCACTGCCAGGGATTTTCCTCATCAGATGGGCACACAGCAGTTCCCTGCACTGTGGAAAGAAGCCAGCTGCTGCCTTACCTTCCTCCTCCCACCTGGAAGGTGGCAGAGGCTCTTCTTTCTTCTGCCTGCCTTCACTGGTGGGCTTTCTTGGGCCCTTGCAGGGGTGCGTGGGCAGTGGTTTATGGACATGCTCCAGTTCAAACCTGGGTGCAAGGAGAAGACACCAGCATGACCTGAGGCCCCACAGCCCCTTTGCAGCGTGCAGCACTCATCAGAGCTGTGCTGTGAAGGCCATCGGTTTCCAAAGCAGAGCACTGTACCCCCAGGATGCCAGGAAACATCGTTACCCAACAGAGCAGCCCAGGCTATGGTGGAAAGACAGTGTTGCCTGAATGCCTCTGCATGGCCCATGAGTCCTGCCGAATGGCATGGCTGCACACCAGGGATGCAGCCCACAGCCCCTCTCCCGTGGGCCCTGTGTGATGCCACATGTAGTGTGGCAAGAGCAGCCAAGGCGGGTGCTGGGAACAACTGCTTTGAAGGTGGAGTCTCCAGCATCTGCCTGTGCAGGCATGCCCCAGCAGCCCAGCGCTGCCAGATCGGGCCTGAGCAGCGGCCAGCTGGGTCAGCCGAGGGCTACGGGCACACACATACTCTGGAAAGATGAAGATGCAGCTGCAGTAGGTCAGGGAAGCTGCGGTTGCTGTGCGAGGTATCACCAACTCCAGCATCCCTGGGACCTGCAGCAGAGGAGCACAGTGCTGGGGAGGTGCCGGGGAGGTGATCTTTGTGCTCACCGAGGCAGCTGGCTGCCCGCCACCACGAGATGACGCTGCCTCTCTGAAGCCTTCACAAGTGCTCTCTCATCACCATCAGCCCACCCTTCTAACGAGCAGGTGCTGCCCAGCAAAGGTATTATAAACTGCCCAGCTTTTTTATGAGGGCAGCAATTAGGATGCTTGATCAGGGACTGGTTCTTGGTGAGCTGAAAGCACCAGAAATACCGGTGTTTTGAGCTGTCCCCTTGATTCATCTTAAATGTAGGGCTGGCGTACCGAGCAGCGAAGCTATTCAGTACGGCCTTTCGTAACCGCTGACTCTCCACCTGCCTCTCGATGTCTGAGCTGCTGGCGCGGGGGGACCTGGGCGCTGCCCTCGCGGCTCCCACTTGGCCCGGCTGTGCCCCACGGTTTGGTGAGGGAGGGAGCCCCTTCCTCCCCTTCACCGTGCCCCTGGCACCTCTGGCTCCCCACTGCCCCGGACCCCCCCTCGCCCCGGGTGCCAGCGGTGGTGGCCGGGTGCTGGCGTGTGCCTGGCCGGGGCGGAGAGGCTGCCGTTCCCAAGGGGCACCGAGCTGGGGCTGAGCCGACTGCTCTGTGCAGCCCCTCCGCCCCTTCTGCTGCACGAGCCGGGCACAAGGATCCCCACCACGTCTGCAGATGCGTTTCTGCTGCGCAGCATCACCGCTCACCGTTAGAAAAACCTATTTCACGCTCTTGTTTTCCTTCTGGAGTGCCTGCTATGTGCTTCTGTGTGCCATACTTGGCTTTAGTGTGGCCCAAAATCTGTTTAGAGGGATTGTCCCATTACAAGAATATGGCTAACAGCAAAACCACTCCTCCCTTTGAAAGTGCCCGCTGTGCTGAGTTTGCCCATAGCAGCTGCTCGTTACCAAAATCACGCTCTTTATTTCGTGTGCCATCACCCTTGGTGTGGCGTGGACGCCCCACGGATCCCTGTGGGTGGCAGCAGCCCAGCAGATTGCTCTGGCAGTTGCCAGACGTGCCTGGTGTGACTTAGCGGGGTGCGCCTGGCTGACCAGCTCCCTGCAGCTCACCCCAGCACTGGTCGAGGAGGCCCCTGGGTGCCGCCAGCCCCGAGCAGCGTTGCTCTTGCGTTAGCAGCAGGAAATGTCACTGCTTCTGCCCCCACGATGCCTCACTACCAGGCTATGGATGTTTACTAGTTACCTGCCTGCAGCTGACTTGAAGACAGTCCTTCATGCCTGAAAGGTTGTCCCTTCCCACCAGCCTGCCCTGTATCATGTCCCCGTGCAGAGGAGGAAATAGGAACAGGGTAGTTGCTGTTACATAGAGGGTAATTATAAGCTAAAATGCAAATGCCATCTCCTGGCAGTGAAGACATTTGCCTCCTCTGAGACAAGATGGTTGAACTGCAGGTAATAGTCTCATCCCCTGGCTAGAAAAGGTCTAGTGCCTCCGTCCAGATTTTGCTGGGCGCTGCCCGGGGGTTTCTGGTCTCCGTGCCGCTGCCATTGGGGTGCGGTGCATACACCTTGTGCAAACAGCCCCGGCTACACTGGCTGTCTCGTCCTCTTGCCACACACCACCATAAAGAGCCTGGTCCCATCTTCTTGGTGAGCTCCTTGAAGGTAAAGGGCTGCTGTTAGGGTCTCCGAAGCCTCCCCTTCTTGGGGAAGCAGGGCTGTGTGTGGCTGCAGGGAAGCAGGAGCTGAGCCAAGCTTGTATCATGCCCATCCCGTCACAATTTCTTAGTGACTGCAAACATACGGTATTCAGCGGCTTTACAAACCAACAGAATTGTTCTCAAACAGCTTTAATACACACACAGCAGTAAGTGGCCATTATTTAAGATCACACAGAGGAGGCAAAGGAGATGAGTGGTCTGTGAACAACTTTGCCTAGGAGAAGACCAACATTTCTAAACTTGCCTGTATGTATACAAATGTGTGCATGTGGGGCCTAAATAGTTGTAACTGCAGGACATGAAACTAAAGAAATACCTACTCACTCAAGGGTATAAATTTATTAAACTTAAGTGGTACTTGCTTCCAGGCAGATACACTTTTAGTAGTTTCCAGTTATCAAGTCTCTCTTAGACACTTCATGAGCTGCTTTTGATGCATTACCTTGGCTCCTGCATTCACCCGCTTCTGGAATTGCACAGCACAGAGCTGAAACACATTTTTCTTTCTGCTGCATTGGTTCAGTCTCAGGCACTCACTCAAGATTAAGCATCCGCATCACAGCGTCCGGCCGGCCATCGCTTTGCTTGCTGTTAACCCTACCAACAGCTGCACTAGTACAATGCCATGGTAAATAATTAGCACAACAGTTTGTAATGACAAATACCAAAAGTATATTCCTTGTACTATTATGCCATGATTTTTCTGCATCTCTATGAGAAAGAGAATGTTTAGCATACTTGCTTTGATGACTCAAGTCAGGGTCACCTTGTTTCCACAGACATCACATCCATACAACCCTAGCAGTTGTTCCTCCAGATTACACGGGGTTGAACGCAGGCAAACCCGTAGCACCAACTTTGGCATCGGCCCATTCCAAACCCGTGGCTGAAAGCAAGCTTTCATTCCTCAGGACTCCCGACCTGGCCTTCATCTGTGCCTTAGCAGCTTAAATGGAGAAGAAATAAAACTGCCCTGTAAATACAGATTTAAGTCTCCAGCCTTTTTATTTATACAAGGATTCAAAGAACATATTTCAACTTTAGATAAACAGTGCAAGAGAGTTACAAGTACCTTGGTAACAGAAAGAAATAGATAACTGTCCAGCTATGCCAATAAGTGAAATAATTCTTACTCCTGCAGATAGAAATGCATCTGTTTAAAGCAGAGGTGGACTTTAGATATTTTTGCTATACCTTAGCCCCTACCAAGCCCACCAGAAAACAACAGGCAGTTTGTCATTTGTAAATGATAAGTAGCTACGCTCTCAAAGCCTTTTGAGACCCTCGCCCTTAGTTAAAACATACACGTTATGGCACAAAAGAGCAGGCTGAAAGACAGAGACGTTTGGAAATCCATTATTTCTGGTTCTCTCCTTTCCAGGGACAGGGGTCTGTTCTAGACCACTACCCCCCCTCTGCATCCCTGTGCAGTACGAGGCCTTTCCAAACCAGAACACCACGAATCACCATCTCGGTAACGTCGAAGCAAATGTTCCTCCCCAGCCCCCCC
>VZTL01038790.1:49427-66031 GCA_013400535.1 Scopus umbretta
AGGTGAATTAAATATGTCCTTTTGTACGTTGGTTGGTTGGTTGGTTTTGGCAAAGTGAAACCCTCGGCCGCAGTCTCTTTCCTGGCTGTGCTAGTGAGTTACCGCCACAAGTGTTGTGCGGCAATGAAAGCCACCGAAAGGAGGAGGAGGAGGGCAGAAGGCAAAGATCTGCTGCTGGCCCCATTGATGCCGTGTCCAGACTGCTTAGGAATAGCATGCGTTTCTGGCTGCCTGGTGCTGGGGCTCTTAGAAAGTCTTTTGCCACAGACGTCGTCAGGACAGCTGTCACCGCTCCCGGAGCCGCTCATGTCGTCACCTGCGCAGAGACAAACATGGGGTGAGCCCCGACTGCCTTCCTTACGGTGGGCAACGTCCCTGCCTTCCCCTTGATGCAACCCCGGGGAGCTCTGGCCATGAGCCCTGCCCCGGCTACCTCCTCCTCTTTGCACCCGTCACTATGGGATGCAAACTCATACCTGATCTCCAGCTGACTTTAACCACCTGCTGCTGCAGCAGCTGGAAACCTCCGGAGCAGACGGGAGCAGCGGCCCCATCAGCAGGGCTGGGCTGAGACTGGCGAGAGCACCTGAGAGTTCAGTAAGGTGCTGAGAGCAGCACAGCCTCCAGCCACCCTGCAGGAAGTTGTCTGCACTTGAACAGACCCTCTGCAGCCCCAAGCCAAAAGTCAAGCCACCAGAACCCCTCTGTGCCGTCAGGGCCAGCTGCAAGGTCTGCAGAGAAGCCCATCCAGGCTGCCAGGACTGACTACTCAGCCCTTCTCGCCTGCCATGGACCTCTCCAGTTCTGCTAAACTCACTTGCATCTTGGAAATCCACATCATTCCCGATGTTAGCGTTGC
This sequence comes from Scopus umbretta, assembly GCA_013400535.1. Taxonomy (NCBI): domain Eukaryota; kingdom Metazoa; phylum Chordata; class Aves; order Pelecaniformes; family Scopidae; genus Scopus; species Scopus umbretta. The sequence continues at coordinate 50,287 of VZTL01038790.1, forward strand.
CCAGCCGGTTTGTCATGATCTTTAGCTGCATGATTTGCTGGCGAATGGTCATATCTGGCTTGGTGATGTCCACCTCCACCTCTGGGTTGTTAATCTGATTAGCTAAGCCATCCCCCATCACTTCAGGCAGGTAACTGCAAAGGAAGGTGACAGGCTTAGACGTGTCCCCCCAGTTAAGCTCACCTCTCCCCATTACAGATAATCCAGCCTCTTTGAACCCCAGAGAAGCTGCAGTCAGTGGTGTTGGCTTGTCGAACAGCCTCCATATGCTGGTGTTTGCTGCAAGGCAGCCAGCTCTACAGATGGCTGAGCCATGCTGCCATGGCTAGACCTCATCAGTGCCTGGGGCTCACCCTGAGGCCACCTCAGCTTGCAGAAGGTGTCTGGTGGCCTTGCAGCATCACTGTCCTGGCATGGGGACAGGTTTCCTGCAGGAAAGGCTGTGTGTGGGGCTGAGGGGTTGCTCTCAGGCTGGTACCTGTGAAGCTACAGTGACACTCTGCTATGGAAAAGCCCTATCCATATGGGAGGCTGAGGAGCACCTTCATACCTGCCCAGGTTAAATCCTGTTGGGGACTGACACCCTGGGATGACTGAATGCCCCCAGCCCGGTATGACCAGACAGGCCCCCAGGGAAGCTTCAATTAACTGGGAGCTGTCAACCAGCAAACAGAGTGGCACTGCTCCCTCTGGCAGTGTCCGGGCCCATCTGCTCCTGCAGATCTGCAGCACTGTTGGCAATGACATAAAATATGGAAGAACTGAAGGTGCCAGCCCAGCAGGTCCACGGAGAGGAGTAGAGAAAGGTGCCTGTCCAGCAGCTACCCATCTCCCCTCACCGCCATCCTTTAACTGTCAGCCGTGGGTGGGAGGTGTTTCTGCAGCTGTTTGATGTCAGCCGGGTGCCTCCTCTCATGGGGGAACAGCATTTCAGAGCAGGTATGGATAGAAAGACGCGTATGCAATTCTCAACAACAGCGCTGGAGTTTGTGAGGTAAATCCAGCCCTTCTGCCTTCTGAGTGCCCGTGGAATTGCAAAACTGCTTCATTAGTACAAAACTAGACAGTTACTTCATGGTGAATGCATTTCAATGCTTAACCCTCCAACACACAGCAAAATGACAATAGGCTTGACATTCCCAGGTACCAGTTTTTCAGGAAATGCAGCATTTCTGTGGACAGGGACAGACCTTTTGGCTCAGTCTGAACAAGTGGGGCTAGCTGATATGATGTATAAGGGCCTTTTATCAAACCTTCCCTCCTCTCACCGCAGAACACCACTATCATGGCACCTTGACCTTCTCCATACCTGCCCTTGGTCATCCCGTTCCAACACTTGTCATCTGCTGCTGAGCTGGCCATTACTTTTTTGCTGCACAGGCTGCCAGGCAGGGTGATCCAGTAAGTCTTGAGAGCTGTCAGATTCCCTTTGGCGTCTAAAACCTGTAAACAAAGAGGATGCCAGGAGAGCTCTAGGGCGTGCCAGGGCTGTGGAAATGACAAGGATTCTGCCATGGGTTTTTTTTTGTTTTACTATCACAAAGTCTGTTTTTATGCAGACAGGGATGTGTCACTAACCTTCCCCTAAAGACCAACCATCAACCCAGACACCCAAGGCTGAAGGTTACATGCTAAGGACTGTTCTAGTACCCTAAGATTAACCAGGAGAAGATCATCTTCTGGGTCATGAGGTCGATGCTGAGAAGCAGCCTTGGTGGGAGCCAGCAGTGCTCTGTCAGGGTGGGACAGGCAGGTGTCTGTGAGTGAGGAGCCTCTGAAATGTGGGACCATGGCAGATCCCACAGCCTATCATCAACAGAATCCAAAATCTCCATGGACGAGGACCTCTAGCCCCAGTATCCAGGCTGGACTGCCTGAGTCTCAATGACACCAATGGCAAGGAACTTTTTCCAGTTAAGTTTGGCACCAAATCCTTGAGAAATCGGTTATCAACAACCTACACCCCAACCCTCTGCTGAGGCAAAATCAGATCTGCTTAGGTCACACCAAGCACTCGCTGATCTGATCTTCTTCGGACTCGTCACCAAAGGTGATTCAGCAGCCTGTGGGGAGGTCTATCCCGACCCGTAGGACCCAGCGCTGTGCCGGCCAGGCTCCCAGGGGAGGCAGTGCCCCAGCACACCTGCCCTGGCACACCAGCGGGAAGGGTGCTTCAGAGGCAAACTCACCAGCATCTCCAGTGCTTGTGCAGAGGATTTTGCTTCCAATGCGACCTTCCCCCGCCTTTTCTTGTCCTCGGTGCTGGAGCCTTTTGTGCTGATTTTGGGATTTCCACAGCCTTGGAAAACCTGAAAAACAAACCGAACTCCCTATCCCATGTTTTGATGCTATTTCTTTAATTAATTATCACTCCACAGTTACGGGGATTATTTTCCTTCTTAAGTATGTTTACCTTTCCTACCTGCAAGATCTCCGAGATTCTGACTTAGTTTCTGGTCAGGTTACTCTTGTGCCAGGATATGTTTTCAGCACACTGTAACTAGTTTTGGTTACCAAGCAAAATGTTCAGCACTAACACAAAAGTAACATGTTTTTGTATGAGTCATGAATGTTGATATTAAATTTTTTCTAGCAATGTTATATCTTCCTATTATGATTGAAAAATAAAATTCTGGGAAGAACAAAATAGGAGTTGCTAACACTCATTACACCAGTGGTGTGGGCTTCAAGATTGTGGGCTTCAAGCATGTGAGCTTCATTGATTTGGACAACAGACCGAGGTGGGACTACCCCAATGACTCTTGCAATCAGCACCCACACTCAGCAAATGAATGCCCCCTCTGATCAGGGGAGTGCGAAGACAGTAGATGTGTCACAAACCGTCAGGTTGGTTGTTTCAGGGGCAAATGAGGAAGCTGAACTGATTTACCTCCTAACTCTGGGTACTTCCCATCATCCTAACTACCTGCCCAGGTGTGCTTTGTAGCCAAAGGAGAGCAGAAGCACTTTGAAGGTACAAATCCTCAGACTTTGAGGAGACAAAGGGTGCCCTGGAAGTGCCTGTTTCTCCCAGTCTCTGCATGATCAGTCCAGACAACAGCACCTCTGCTGCAGACAGCCAGTGGTCAGGCAACTGAGCTTCACTGTGGCTGGTGGAAGGAGTGCTTGGACAGCCAGATTTAATGAAGTGTCAAAAGTCAGGAGGGCCTCTGCACTGTCAGTTTGATTCAGGAAACACCAGCCTTTACAAAGAAAGCCATCTGATTTGAAAAGATGGTTCCAAGCTTGTTGTGGTTACTGGGGTGCTGTCAGAAGCTATCAATAAATTTGACTTTGCACAGTGTCCCCTTAAAGCAGAGAAATCAAGACCTGAGACAGGAGCACTGCTGATGCAGCTTGTGCCAGCTGCTGAATGCTTTTGCTCGTGGATTCTGACAGCCATCAGCAAAGTCCTAATCTAGACAAGAGTTGGTGACAGTGGGTTTCATTGGTGTGTCTGAGGGACATTCAGCCTAGAAAGCCCCCTCCTGGGGTGCACTGTCCTGCTGACCAGATGGATCCAATGACTATGGCGGTTCAACACCAAGCCAGTTTGTTCATCTGTCTCCTTTGCTCTGTGCAAAAAGCCCCACCTTGAAAACTGCATGTAGAGCATTTTTAACTTGGTTCTACCAAAATAAAACCAATTTGTTTACACTGTTGTATCTTTCTTAATGGCCTATTACTGTTGTTAGCAGGAGACAACTCTTTCAGAAGGTAAAAGCCCTGGGAGGTCTCCAGGACAGTGGCTCTTGTAGCAGCTCCAGCACAGCATGGTATCAAGGCCATCCGCTTGCTAGCCCAAGGGCTTTAGGGAAGCAATGCCCGTTACTGATGGAGAGAACATGTGTCCTGCAGACTGAGGTGATCAATAGTCTCCTGCATAGTGAGAGCAAATAGACGTTTGCAGCCTTTGATAGCTCCTGCTGCCTGAAATCCATCAGAGCGCCACAGTGAGTGAGGGGGAGTACAAGGAAGCAGGGAGAGTGCTTCGAGGTGCAGTGAACACAGGGCTCAGTACTAAAGGTGTTTCTTTCCAGTTTTTCCCCAGATCCCAGGAGAACCCATGACTGAGGGTGTCACTGGGTCCAAGGGCCACTTCTGGCTTTTCTCACAAATGGCAGACAGTGCCCTGGCTCTAGGCTGGTAATGTTTGAAGCCCTCAGCTGCAGCCTCAGCCGTGGTACCCTCAGCCCTGAGAGAGAAGACTCCCAGGACAGGCCTGGGCCAGTCCCAAGCTCATCTGACAATGATATCCTTTAGCTGATCACTTTGCCATGCTCAAAAACAGAGATTAGTGCTGCAGCACTTTGCAGCTCCTGATCTCTACCAGTGCCACCAGCAAAGACTGCCATATTCACTCGGTCACCAGATCATACTGAGAAGCTTATCAAACATGTTTGGTTGCTCCAATCAAATGCCAATTAGACTATTTACTCCTTTTCATTTTACCAGATGTACTATATGCCCCTCGGAAACACCTTTCTTTGCAGATGATGCCATGTTTTCCCACATCATGGGCTTGCTTTTATGTAGACAACCTCAGTCTCACCTAACAAGGGAAGAAAGAATATGGCCTTTCATGTCAGAAAAGAACCATAAACGAGTACTTGGGATTCATGCTGCTGTTAGTGCTTTGACGTGTGCCAGTGAATTCCTGCTTGGCTAAGCAATACTTATGGGCCCTCCCTTCTCCAAGACCCAGTTAGGACCTGTCCTGCTCCTTTCATCTGCATCTCTGCCCTAACTGTGGGATAGCTGCAAGACTTGGGGAGTGTCTGGGCAAAAAGCAGAAGCCCTGCAGGGCTGTTTTTATTCCCAAAGCTTCTCTTACCTGCAGCTACAGAGCTGATTGTGGTTAAGTGGATGAATATACTAAAAATAGAAGACCAATAGAAGAGAGCTTCATAACATACTTCTTGGAAGACAGGTGAGCGTCAGGAGAGCCTGTTTTGTAATCTCCAGATGGACTGCCAGATTGCAACTCTGTCCCACAGACACAACCTGATAGCCCAGTTTCCACTGCAGAACATCACCCCACAGCAGGTTAAAGCAGCTGCCTTCTGCCACTAGGGACTGTGCACTTCCTGTAAATGCCTCAGCTCAACCAAAATACTTCAGGACCCTGCAGACACAGAGGCACCTGATAGCAAATGGCACCATGCTTCCCACAGTCACTGCATATGCAGTCCCACCTTGTGTGTCTGTACCTAAGGGAGGCTGGCTGGATGTGGCAGGGAGCAATATTTGGAAACACTTGAGAAGGTTTTTGCCTGTGTAAGACGGGTCGTTTCCTATCATTAAAAGACTGGGCATTTGATCTTTTTCATCCTTCATCTCCTTTAGTTCGGCTGAATAGTGAGCACAAAAAATATTTGGTCCTGGCAATTACCCATGGTGTATCCTCAGTGAGGCCCAGGCACATGCTCTTACCTTGGTGGTGATTGAATCTTTGTTTTCTTGCAAGTTAGAAATAGCTTCAGCGATCCTCATGTGAATAGTCCCTATTACAGTGTCTATGTTGTACGCTCCATCAATCCGATCAGCCACTACAACCAGGGAATCTAGTAAAACAAGACAGAGACATCTCTCAGACGCTGTACAAACCAAGTTAAAGATCACACTCATGCCAGGTGGGATAAGCTGTTGGCCCCTCAGCAGACTTGCTGGGAAACATCTACCCATTTTTACTACTGCCCAAGTGGATGCTTGTTTTCCTCTGGCATGGGACAGCTGTCCCTTCCCAGCACATAGGTAAAGCCACGCTCAGTGGCAGAGGAACAGCAGTCACCTCTTGAAAATGGTAAATGAAACACAAAGTGACCAACATTTCCTGGGGTGCTACAGGAAGGAAAAATGGAAAATTGGTGCTGAAATATTAAGTAATGCATAGCAATACTTGGACCTAACCCTCCTAACTCACTATGCATCTTCAGCAAAGCACTGCAGCCAGCACTGCAGCCAGCAGAAAGTAGGAGGATTGGGGTCAGCAAGTGCCAAAGGTCCTGGATGTGCGCAATAGCTTTTGTGGCAGTGAAGGAGTGAGAAAAGGAGTAATTCTTCTCACCATCACCTCTGGAAGGACAACACATGACCAGCCAGGGAAATATCAGGCTCTAAAGGCAGAGGAGCAGACCAAAATGCCCACAACTAAACTGGTAAACAAGACAGGGAGTGACTAAGGGGAGTCTCTTGCTCTCAGCTCCTCTTATCTTGGAAAACTCTGCTGTCCCAATGCTCCTGCCTGGCCTGGAAGCTCCTGCCTTCATGGCTGCTTTGGGACCGTGTTTGGCTTACAGAAGAATTACCAATCTCAGCCTCCTTCCAGAGATGTTTCTCAGCACTCCAGCTGGGTCTGAAGCAAGGGCAGCCTATATGCTTGCAAGGCTCAAGGCACTGGGGAATGCCACTACAGAGGAAGATTGACATCCTCAGTGTTCAGCAAGATTTAAATAGGATTTCAGGGCAGGGCCAAAACCTGGTTTGGACATCTAAAATGGGATCTTAAACGAGTCTGAATTTGCCACTCAAAAATTTTAATTTTGAAAGTCACTGCTAAACTGCTGCTGCTGCTGCTGCCTCAGCTTCCTACCACTTGTGCTTTAGTAGGCTGGAGGCCAGCCCATGCATAAGCTTCATCAGCATTTAGGGACTTGGCATTCAGTTATACGTGACCTCAGATGGCTCCAGTGTGGTCTATGTCGCCCAGGGCATACCAGAAACCTCCTAGCAGGACAAGGGATCTGTCAGAGTGTTGTGGTGGCCTGTGCTCATCTGGAACAGAAAGTGCTTCATGTTCCTGTGGCCTCGCCACATGGAAGAAAACAAGTGTGATGGCTTCATGTTGGTTCTTCCCCTCTACACAAAGAGGGTCAAATTCCAGGGTCTAGGCTGGAGATCTGTACCATTCGCAAGTGGAGTTATTCATTAGGAGTGATTAATTCTTCTGTCCTAAATCCTGATACCTCACCCATCAGCCTGGCAGGAGACTGTCACAGCAGCTGGTGTGATGTTGCAGAAAAGCTTATTCAGCATGAGTTTGTACTGCTGACATTATTCATGAGCCATGAAACCACCAGGTGAATTATACCCAGCAGTTCAATAGAATATCAGTAAAACATGTCCTTTAACCTACAGCATCCCACACTGTGTATGTGTCACCCGTGATACTGCTTTAAAGGACAGACGCTTATCTTTGAGCCGCACAGCAAGTTTCCTTCGAGCAGGAGTCCAGCCAGCTGGGGCACAACCAGGGACTACCACCATTTCAAACCTGCTAGGAAAGTGGTCAGTCCGTTGCCTGGGCAAGACAGCAGGACTCAGCAGAAAGACCCCAAATGACTTCCACAAGGTCTAGGTGAGGTTTGTGCAGAACCGCTAGGTCCACAGTGGAGGTAGTATGTTAATAACGAAGGCGTGATCCTGAGCCCACTATTGTCAATTTAACAGCACGCTCAACCCTTGCAAGTATGTTCTCTCTGCTGTTATATCATTGATGTTCAGACCCTGACAGTTCTCAGAGAATGACCAAGCTGGACAAGGACTAGATGAGGGACAGCACAAACCCACAGAAGATACCAGATCATGCCCACTGGGCTCACAGTCTGAAAGCAGGCAAGGAGCAACGGCACAAGTCAGTTAGAAAAACAACTGGGAGGGTTCAAACTTCAGCCAGTCTAGAGCATGGATCACAAAATACTCTTTGCTTGGGTCTGTAATATAGGATTTAACAAGATGCAAACTCACAGCTTGGAAAAACTATGTATTTACTTTCAGGACTTAAAAAAAAAAAAAAAGAAAAAAAGGTTTTGCAGGTTAGCTTGAGCACAAGAATGGAAATAAGGGCCACCGTTTTCAAGTTAATGTGCTCTCTTTTCCTGCAACACAGTCCTATGGCAGGGCTGATTTCTAAAGCTAAACATGCCATACAAGGGGGCAATGTTGTTTCATATTCTGGGAAATAACATCTCCTGCAATATTAAAGAGCTTGCAGTTTAACTTTGCTGCCACTCAGGGATTGCGGTGTCAGATTCGAGACTGTATTTTCCAGACAATTTTAGCTTGCAGAGGCACTAATGTTGAGATAAGAGACATTTAAATCAAAGGCTGCACCCACAAATTAGTGATAAATTATGTTGGAACCACTTACTATAAAAATCTCCCTTAATTTGACCTGCCCTTATTTGTCAAATTGAAAGAGTAAGTCTGTGTTTAGTGTAACAAAATCCTCTCCAGCTACACAGAAGGGCATGGAGAAGGGTGAAGAATGAACAATGCCAGTGAACTGCTACCTTTGACTCTGTGTCTTGCTCCAGTTCTTGATCAAATTGTGACCTCTGACACTAAAATGTCCAACTGCAGTTTGAAAGAAGCTCCAATTTGCTCCTAGCCATCACCCCTTGTCAAGAACAGAGTCTCTTGGGGAAGAGGAAGCCAGAATAAGTGCAAAATGCATGCGGAATTACCTCCCTGTCAGTCAAGGAGAGCTGTACATTGACCTTTCAGGAGAAGGGCAGTCATCCTGTCAGGAGAGCAGTGACAGGTAACACTTGGCTTGCTCTGGTCAGAAAGGCCAAAGCGCCATCAAAATCCTGGTGTAAACCCCTGGGGAAGGGAATATTTGTCCCCCTCTTTTACAGCAGCCTCCCAAGCCGCTCTCATGGGGAGTGCTTCCAATTAGCTGCAGTAAGTTGCCACTTGGTTCGTTAGCCCCTAGCACGAGGCAGGCAGCTGGCCAACACACCTCACTGAGCAAGCGCACCAGTCTCTGTGTGCAGCAGTTCGATATTTATTTTGCAGTGTCCCTTGAGAGACAGATGACAGTCCTTGAGCTTCAATAGGATTTTTATTGTTCACACCACCACACATCAACTCTGAGCCAGTCTGTTGGGCTGCAGCTGGCCAGTGAGCTGGCAGTCTTGCTGGCCAGGCAGTGGGAGCCAAGACAAGGGAAAAGGCCAAGCCCGAAGCTCAACTCCTCTGACAAACATCAAGGCTCCCTCAGGTCTCAGATCACTCCAGGTCTAAATGTACAACCTGGGAGAGAAAGAGGAGCTTGCTGGCTGATGTTCTGTAGGCACAAGGATGAGTGAGAGCTTTACCATTGTAAACAATCTCCCCTGATGGACTGCAGCTGGGGAGAGGACATACACTGTGACAGAAACACACCATTTTCTAAACACAGACCCCCACCAGCCTTAAACCATGCCCATCAGCTCCACAAGCCACTCTCAGCAGCAGTTCGCATTTAAACCAGGAGCCGCAGGCTCTGGAGAAACAGCTGAGTGACACGAGGTCTTCTTAAAAGAGATGCCTGGGTCTGATCAGGCAATGCAGAATTTCCTGCAGAAATGTCTGGTTGAAGTTCTCCAGCCTGTGTTGCACAGGAGATCAGACCACACCATCACAGTGGTATTTCTGGTTTTAAAATCAATGAAAAGGACACTTTTATATACATACAACCCACTTTAAGAGACCCGTCATCTTAGCAGAGTGATAAAACAAAAACGAAATGAGCTCATTCTTATTTAAAATACAAGTCTAATTTTCCCATTCCTGGTGATGACTGTGACTTCTCCCTCCCCGTGTATTTGTTTAAGACACCTCTTCCCATTTAGAAGTACACAATTCTGATCCCTTTGCTCTACACCCATGGAAACAGTTTATGGCTAGTTCCTAGACTGCCTCCCAAGGAGGGGAGCAAGCGCTTCTCCTGTGCTCTCGTGAGTGCTCTGGTGTGGATGAGGAGGCAGCTCTGACAGTGTCCAGGTGGCAGGATCTGTCTCTAAGCTTCAACACTTGGGAGGGAAGAAAGAATTACTTGAACGCAAAGTATGGGCAATCCTAAATGAGCACAGGCAAGATGAAAACTCTTTAAGCCCTTGTTAGCCAGCCCAGTAGTGTCCTTTCTAATGGTAGTAAAGCCCAGCAAAATGTCCTGCAAGAACTTATAGGTATCAGATCACGGACAGAGAAACCGTGGTGTAAAAGAGCCTCCACTGGTCCTTTCTTTACTTTCCAAACACTACCTCAGAGAGTTCAAAAGGTGCTGTAAGAGGCAGCTGTGCTGCAGCAGAGTAGGATCATCTTACCCATCAGGTACTTCCACTCGGTGTTCAGGTCTGCTTGGTTGGCCAGGCAGCCCTTCACGACGTTCAGGCAGTAGTTGTTGCATGGCTTCACGCTGGACATGCCCCGGCAGTGCGGGCAGTACATCAGCTTCATGATGGCACGAGTGCACTCATGGCTGAGAGATACCTGGGGGAGACAGACCAGAGTCAGACACACAGGCTGGCTGGGGAGCACATGGGTGAACTCTGCCCTTTCCTGGGGTGAAGGAGCTTGGTGAGAGCTGAAAGGCAGCACGGCTCCCCGTGTGTGTGGTCTTGGGAAAGCCACTTTCCCTCTCACTGCCGTGGGTGTCACCCCTGTCAAAGGGATGGAACCTCCAAGGCAGTTGCTGTTTCCTCGGGCTGTGTTTGAACCAAGGGTTCTGGGAAAAACTCCTATGTGAACACCATCCCCCTTCCAGCCAGGTCTGGTGGCCACAAGGACAGCCTGCACTGTCCATCGGCTGTAATCGTGACCCAGACACATGGTCCATGTGTACCCCTGGAGCCTCTGCAATCAGTGCAACCATTGTGCCCCTTCTGCAGGAAGGGTTTGTCACTGCCCGGCAGATGTAGGCTTCCTGGGGGGATGCACAGCAGAGGCCTGGACATGGTAAGTTCTCAGATGGCATCTTTGGAAAGGAGAATGGTGTTGGGGGAAGACTTGAACAGTTCCAAAAATATGGGCAATTGTGAGCACTCGACACTGGGAAGTGATTGCTCTCTGGAAGCACTTCAGGAGCTGCAGGCAGCCAGCGAAGTGGGCCAACACACGCCATGCCAGCGGCTCACGTGCAGCCAACGCTTTGCAGAGGTGCCTCTGGAGGTAGCTTTGCCACCTTTAACTAAACCACCCTGGTCCCATAAGCACAGAGCCAGTGCAGGTGCAGAGCCCAGAGAGCAGGACAGCAGCCTCTGCAGCATGTCAAAGTCCCCCCAGACTGTCAGCCGTGGGACAGTGTCCCCTTCCGACTGCCATGGGCAAGGGGCTGTCAGTGTAAGCTGAGGGATGAATAACAACCTGGCAGACTCTGCCGAGATGCTGGGAGAGCTCAGTGCTCCCCTGTCTTATTGCTAAAGTGTTTTCTCCGTTGTGGTCTTTATCCATCTTTGCTCAGATCCATTTGCAAGTCCCTTATCATTCTTTTAAAACCATTTACAAAAATAAACATAAGTGTCTGCATGCAAGTTTCCCTTGGTACCAGGTACTGAGCACTCACAAAGAGCCCAAAGAGGTAAGAGGGATGGAAGGGGCAGATCTCGACATGGAAAAAACCCTGAACCTTGAGCTGCAGCTGCAATGCTGGGAACTGCCCCAACCTCTTTATCACTCGTGAAAAATACTTTGATTGTGGTCTTTTAAGTTTCTTCTGGGGGACTCCAGAAAGGTTCAGTTCTGAGGTAATCTTAGAAGAGCGTGAACATGCTGACCCCACTATCAGAGGTTGAGAGAGAAAATCCCTAAGCTTCCCCTCTACTGAAACTGCCTACATGGTAGCACTTCATTTCCAGTCAGCCTTGGAAAACAGATGTTGGATGGTGCTGGGGCTCCACCAGGCAGGAATGCATTAAAATAACCTTGTGATAACCTTCTTTAGAACCAGGACAAAAATTCGTTGGTCTCAGAGAGAGAACCCAAATGGAGACATCTTCCCTGCCTCAGCAGCCAGAGCAAGCCCTGAGATTTCTGTGGATAAATGCCATGCTCCACTGCGGCCGGAGGGACTGAGCCTTGCAGGAAACACCATGCATGCCAAGGCTTTGCTCAGCTTTCTGCCTCCTTTCTGGGACAACTCCCGCAGACAGAAAGCAGCACCCAGCTGCCGTGTGGCTCTGCCGCCAGGAGATGGAGGCTTTGTCCCACCACACCGCATGGGTGCCACACTCTTCATCCCTGGGAGAAGCCGGCAAAGGCACTGCTGGTCTCTTGCCTCAGTGATCAAGGGGGAATGCAACAAAGCAGACGGATAGGCAAACAAAAGAATAGTTTATGTTTCATCTCAGGTTTTAAATAACCATGGCTGAATAGTGACTGAAAAGACAACAGGTAAGAGCACACTGAACACTAACACAAGCTGTAGCTGAAGACCTTCCCAAACCAGGGCATTTACACAGAAACCAGGAGATGCAGCTAGGAAAGGAGCTGCGACCTCTCCTTCCCCAAACAGGGAATTCATGTACATGAATTATATGGTGAAACTCCAACCACAGCATGTAACCTGCACAGGCAATTAGGTCCTGAACACAACTTTGTCTCTGTGTTTTACCAGCATGCCCCATCATCGCTCATCCTGGCTTATCCAGCTGTGGCCGTGGAGCACTGAAACCTCGCACAGCACAAACAGGGCTGCAACATCCTGGGAGCCGCAGCACAAATGAGTCACATAGCTGGGCCCTGAAATGTGGGACTTTCCACAGTACTGATGAGAACCAGGGAGCAGCTGGATGGTTTGCCTGCACCCACGTATGTCTGTGGTTGCACTGCGCAGCCTTTTGGAGTGGAGGGAGTTGAAGTGCTTTGGCTGGGAAGTGGGAGTGCAGAGTCGCCTGTGCAGAAAACACCCCTGCGGTGGTGCGGGCCAGCCACCCAGTGGCAGAGAGGACAGCCACCAGCAGCTAGAAAACAAAGCTATTGGTTACCCTGCCAGAGCCTGTGGGGGACATGGAGAGGGGCAAGTGACAGATCTTGGCTCAGAAAAGCATCTCCAACACGCTTAGCTTTAAAATACGGTGTAAACCCAGCAACTGTACTGGAGCTACCCAGGTGACCACAGCAAGCCTGTATTTAAACGAAGCTTGTGACAGGCCCAGTGCACATTTCACAAGTATTTCTGCTTGCAGAATTTATCCTGGTCTCTGCGGCAGCAGGGGCCTGCTCCTCGGTGCCCACCTACTCCATCTGGCCTCCAGCACGACTGGTGAGCGTGGGTAGCTGCCAAGGCTCCCTGTGAGGCAGACAGCTGCCTGCTGTCCTGCAACCTACCTCCCTCTGACCTCTCCATGGCTGTCAGCCAGCCAAAGACACCTGTCCCCAGCTACACTGCCTGTGTCCACACTGGTGTCCACGAAGCAGCCGCCTCCTGCCCATGCAGCTCTTGAGGGCTGTTGCCACCTGCCTTGGGGCAGCACGTGCAGGCAGATCACCCACGGCTCAGGCTCAGCTCCTGAGGCTCTGCCGGGAAAAAATGCTGCTTTTGCACCTCAGCAAGGATCATTTCTGGCTGTCAGAGAGGAGCTGTGTGTGTACTGCCAGCCCGTCGTTCTCGCAAGGTGGCTTTGTCTCCTGGAGGACAGTGGAGTGCAGCACTGCCCCAGGTGCGGGGAGCCCGCAGCGCCCAGGCAAGGCGGCACTCCTCGCCCCTGCTCCCCTGCCCCAGAGCCTCTCCTCTGAAGACGGGCAGGTGACACATCCACCACCAGCTGTTGCTCCACTGAATCTGGCAGGTGCCAAGTATTCAACTTAATCTCTTGGCAGAAAGGATAAGTATTAATTTTTGCAGGTGGAAGAGGCCAGGCTCCACTCCCTTCCCCCAAAGAACGACTCAAACCTCTCCTGTTGGCAGCAGCACTCCTTTTTCACAGGCAGGCTGCAGAGGGGAACCGAGAACAGAGGGATGAGAGGGCAGGAAGAGGAATTTTGGAGAGTATTTTCTGCGTGTTTTGCTTGGTCAGAGCTCAGGTCCTTGTCCCACCCAGCCCATGGACTTCTGCTCCACACAAGGCAAAGGACAGCGAGGGCTTGGGTCTCCCAGAGCCCCTCCTGGCCCTGTTCCTGCACCATCCCTTTGGGGGACTTGCAGCATGTTAAGGAACAGAGCCCTTTAAACATCGCTCAGTCCTTGTGGATTCGTTTGCTGAAGTAAACTTCCAGGGTTTTTTCAGGTATACTGTATCCACATAGGGGAATCCCAGCCCCAGTCAGGAGGGGGTGAGATTCCTCCCCCACCATATGGATACAGCAACACAACCAGCAGAGCACTGCAGCTCTCCTGCCTGCTCACCCCTCCGGCACAGCCAGCTCCAACAGTGGCACTGGGGAGAAGAGCTCCTCAGGCTGGAGCCGTGGGATCATGCACCCTCCAAGGCAGCTTGTTCCAGATAAACACCACCACAGTGAGAGTGAAGCAGTTTCTCCAGGCTGGCAAAGTCAAAACTGACCTCCACCTGCACAGTGAGACCTCTTCACTTCCTTGTGCTTCTGCTTTCACCCCTCAGCCTTTAAAAGACCTGAAATGTTATGACCTACCCTCCTGCCCAACAGCTAATGGATGCCAGCGAAGTCCTGATGGAGAGCCCCTCTGGCTCCCCAGCGCAGATTTGCAATAACTGATAGATCAATAAGCAATGTCGTCTATTCATCACAGGTGGCCTGAAAGCAGGAGCACGCAAACTCCTGCAGATGGAGTGAAAGCTAAGATAATTTCTTCATCTTTAAATGAGCAGGCACAGCATGAAGACAGTTCATGGCAATAATTGATTTCTCTATGTACCATCAACCTGGACCACCCTGTGGCTAGTTGTCCTTTAAGGAGACGTGGTTCTCCTTTATTGTTAGTGGTACCTATATGCTTTTCTTAGCTCAGTGACCTAGAAACTGTGTTAAGATGTCAAGAGAACATGCACAATACATTGGAGAAGCCATTTCCCAAGGATCTGAAAAAATATTTTTACTGAGAGATATGGCTTGGAGCCAGGGCACTGCTCATGCAGTTGTCAGAGGTATAAATAAATATGCAAAACAAAGCTAAGCCCAGCTTAAAAATACATTGTTTCTACATCATTGGTTAGTTAAAATCCACATACTTCATTCTGATCCCAGTGACACCAATGGGTACAGTCCCTTAAAGTGTAAGCCCAGTGATGAAGTGATAAAGAAAAGGTATTATCTTCTAAGATACACCCAAAATAGGGGACAAATCGGTATTAAGGAATAAATAATTTTAATTAAAACTACTTTACAGCTGGGGATACAGTAGGTGATCCAAGTAGCAATGAGGTAATGCAACGGGAACAGGTGGCTGCCTCATAAAAAGCCCCGTTCCACCATAAGCACTGACATTTCAAGGAGGTTGTCATCAGTTATTATCCCATGACTGTGGCTTGTAGCAAGAGCCGAGCTCTGTGCTGTTCCATGGCTACTTTCCAAAGCCTGATGTGTCCATGTTTTGTTGATGGAGCCACCTGACCAGATGTGAATTGCTGGAGGCAAGTGCTTTGCCAGGGCAAAAGATCTTTGCAGACTCTCTTGCATCATGTCTCGGACGGAGCTGGAGCTTGCTTGCAGGTTTGCACAGCTCACGGCACAGCTGCCCAACGTGACCACAGAGCTGGGGCTCACCCAGCGACTATTCGGCACCAGCGTTTGCACAGCAGCCAGCAGAGAACGGGCATGTGTGGAGATAATATGACAGAAAATTGAGAACACATAATTCTCAGCATTCAGAGTGGCATTGGTTTCCCTAATTTTTCCTCCACCTGAGCAATGTTTAAATCAATTACAGTAAAATTAATGACTATTGCAAGCAATTTGCTGAGAGGATGGGCTGGAGGATTAGTCGCTAGCTGGGTTCCTTGCCATCCCCCAGCCAATTTAGAAAACATTCAGTGTGAAAGGCTTCTAACAAACAAAAAAAAAA
>VZTL01038792.1:21251-73471 GCA_013400535.1 Scopus umbretta
AAAAAAAAAAAGATTCTTAGGCTAACTGTTCTATGCATAGTGGTCATGGAAGGCTACTCTCAAAATCATGTAAGGACTTGTGCTAGATTTTATTTTAATAGAAGTTTTTATTGTCTGCAATTAATAATTTAGTCTCTTTGGTTAACACTACAATTGCATGCTGATACATCTAGGATGTTAAGCCAATCACAAACTTCTATTTTCTGTAGAGAATTTTCATAGCAAGTTTCTTTAAATGACTTGGAGCACAATGGCATGGTAACAACATACTTTGTCATGACCAGCTTTGGCCCTGTTGTCCTCTTAAGGTGAAAGAAAAAAAATGGTTTCAGTGCTATTACAGTTGCAGACTCATTTGTTTTTTTTAATGGTTTATGGTGGTGTCTCTTTTTTTTGTTTCAGTTGGAAAGAGATGTGGCTGCAGGATTATTGGCAAAGCCTTGATCAGGGTGAGGCCCTCACTGCTATGATTCACCGCAATGAGTCGCATCAGGGAAGATTTTGGGACTATATGCATGAGATTTTTCTCAAGAGGACAAGGCAACACTGACCCATCTTTGTAAGCTTGATTTGAAAATTGCATTGATAGTTGAGACTGTGAATTCTTACCTCGCTCCAGACATTTGCCTTGAAACAGAAGAAAAACTCTCACAGAGACTAATATTTCTGGTGCGTGAAGTGAGTAAGTTTCCACTATGACTGGATTTCAGCAGTGGAGATCTTAGCAACTGCTTTGATTTGAATTTCAGCTCTGTGGTGTGAAGCCTCTCCTGCCTTGCAGGTGTCAACATGTGGGACAAAAGAGGAATTTACTCTGCTTTTACGTTTGGTATAGTTTCCTCGTGGCTTACATGACTTCAGAGGAACACCTCTTCAGACTCTTGCTCAAATGCCCGAAGTTATTTCAGGGATATTTTTAATCTCCAAAATATTAATTGTTTTTTATAAGTATTTTATCAGTCACTTATTCTCCTCATTAAAGTGTACTTTTAGCTGCTATTAACAAATAGCTTTTCCAGTGAAGGAATTACAGAAGAGAAATGTCTGTGGAGAGCAATTGTGCCTTATGAAATTGCAGCAATAAAGGCTCTTCTCCCCAAGTAAGCATGTCTCAAATACTCCTACTTTTCAGGGTAACTGAATAGCTATAGGCAGGTCACTTACTCTCTGCCTAATTATCCTCTTTTGCTAACTTTCCAGGTGATACATACAGTGGGATGAGAGACTAAATTATTTATTTCACAACTTTCAACAGTGTTTCACACCAGAAAGTGTATTACCTGGTATTGTGCAGGACTAGAGTAAAATTAGTACGCTTTGTTTCGTTTAAGTTTCCATCAAAGCTGAAATCCCAGCTATAATCTTGACTACTTGTTATCTCCTTAATACCAGCAGTTCAGAAGCCTTTGATTTGTTCTTTTTGAGTATCTGCAGCCTCCTGCAAAGACACATACATTTAACAATGGTGCCTTTCCAGTGGTCTCTGCAGTTGGGGTACAAACCTTGCAGTCTTTCTGTGCTGAAGTGGATGATCAGAATCAGGTGCATTGAGATGGTTTTGTATCTCTTCCAAATCTTAATACAGTATGATCCTGGTCTGTGACTGGAGTTCCTAAAAGTGATGACATGTGGATAGATCTTCCTTGTTGCGTAGCATGTGTCTCTTACAGATACCAATAAAGTCTGCTATTCCCTGCCATATTGGGTACTTTTCTGAAATAATTGATTTTGCATTGAAGGGAGACTAATTCACTTAAGAGTCACAGGTTTAAACACACAGGTAAATATGGCCACACTGTAGTGATGTTTCTAATTGTGTAATGGTATTTTATTTCTCCTCCTTCTTCAGAAGTAAGTACTGGCTAAATAGCCAGAATTTATCCATGCCTAAGACAGAATGTTGCTAGTGAAGGACTAGAGTCTGTGGGGTGGTTTCATTTTGTAAGGCAGTTCATGCATTGCTATGGGAAGTCTGAAGCCTGTTAGTAAAAGTTAGGAACAGGAGTGAATCTACATTCTGTCCCTAATTAAGTCACTATCTATTACTTAGCTGTGGATGGATCGCCTAATCTCTTTTTTTTTTCCTCAAATTCCCATTCATTGTGACTGTTGCCAAGCATGTGTATTTCCAATTGCCATATCCCTTCTTAACATGGGTATAAAAGTAGCACAGATACGAAAGTAAATTTAACACAGATATTCTGTGGGTTTTGTCTGAGTTTTTCAAAGTACAACTTTTAGTTTGTAGTAAGAGTCACGAGCCAGTTTCAGTAGCCTTCTCTTCTGAGTTCTTAGTGTCTTCCTAGGTTCTTCCTAACTATTTTTTACAGTCTGACAGGCGGTGAACTTCTCAAAAGGTAATGAGTATCAGCTACCACTCCTCACAGCCATGATGCTCACCCAAGCCTTGTGTTCCTCTTGTATCTGCAGAGTTTTTTTTCTGTAGGAATAGGTCATACTAGCTTTATAGTCTCCTGTATGTCACAACATACCCATGATTTATAAACAGTGTGTCTATTGCCTATATTAACATACTAAATATATTTCACTTATTGTACATGGTGCGCAAGAATTAAGGCTGAAATATTTCTTCCAGTGCGTAGTATGAATAACTTGTATAGCGGCCAGGCAAACTCCTCAGGGGCAGGAGAGGTGTGAATCCGCCCTAGCTGGCTAAAGAGTCGTGGCTGCAGTTCTGTTCCAGCCTGCTGACTGACCTTCACAACATCCACTTCTCCACACAGCAAGGACTGCAAAATGTTGAATAAAGGTGGTTCTACCACCAGGGCTTTGCTTTCATCTCTCTTGTTATTTGGAGGAAGCAGGAGGAGAAGGTGGGTCTCATTCCCTTGAACAGTTTAAGATTAATTTATGTAATAACAAATTTGAAAGTATTCCTATATAATGTCCAAAGACTACTGCCAGTCTTAGCCAAAGTGAATTCAATTTGCAATCCTAGTTGTCTTTCTACTAATGCAAGTATGTGAGTGCAGACAAGGAGGAAGGTCACTGCAGCAACTATTAATATTTTGGAAAGAGGTTTCTGATTTCTGTTCTTAACTGCTAACTGGATTTCTCACTTCACTGCTTTAAATCCAAACTAGCTAGATGGTGGCTGAATGTCATCGCTCATGTTGTGACTACTGGCAGGCTTATATGATACTCAAACTGAACAGTGTATACACCATCTTAATGAAATTCTTACAGTGCAGGTTCCCGTACTCACAAAAACACACAACTGAGACTAATCAGGAATTTTAGCAAAGATATCAAATATTGAGGATGATCAAGAGATTACCTCTATAAACCCTCTATAAAAGTAGGCTTCTACTAACTAGGGTGAGTCACTTCAAGGCTTGTCATGCATTTTGCCTGTTTACTCTGTGACTAGAGGGACGATTTCAAAGCCGTCAAGATAGCTTTATTCATTAGCATTAATGTTCTAAAAATAGGTATCTCCTCGTTACGGCTCATAGAAAACACTAGAAGATTCTATTGATGCTGTGTTTCAGAATTGACTTGACAAGCTAGCATAAGTTTATGCCCTCTGAAAGGTGAGAGAGGAGAAACAAACATCTGACAGGTTAAAAATCTAGCAATCCAGTTCATTGTGTTGGACAAGCTCTAAAGTTCTCATTCTCCTGCCAAAAATGTGATACCAGGTGCTGCCTGTTTTTTCAGTAAGAAGTGGGTATTTAATGTACTGAACTAGTAGTCTGTGTTTTCTGTCCTTTAAGAAGGACTGCAATTTCTAGGAAGCAAATAACCTCACTGAAGAATATTGATTTGATACCTAACATTGATAATTTCTAGAACTGAAAAAAATTGCCTTTTCTTATTTCTGTCACTGTAGTCATTTTCAGACTGAATGATCTCTAGGTCCTCTGTGATGGTAAGTAGAATGAGAGCCAAGCAACAGTGGATGTGTATGTTTGGAGGGAAAGGAGAATTATATTTTTTCCCTGGAAATGGTCTGCAAAGTGCAGCAGCTGGAGAATCACAGCAGAAATGCCCCTCTTGCACCTTGGCAGAGGGTAGTTTTAACTGGTGTAGAGAGCAAATAATTCCTAAAGGACTGAGAACAGGATAAATTGGACTGAAACACAGCCATCAGGGGCATCACTGTTTTAACAGGCTTTGCTATGTTAGACAAGCAGCCATCTGCCTCCCTTACCATCCTTGCATACCTACTCTTCAGCCATTGTCCCAAGAGAGCCACTCCCTTAACGATTAGCTGTCATCCATTTGGTTGGATTTAATTAAGATTGTTGATGGATCTCCAGGCACCTTCTGAGAAGTTGTATTAATCGGAAACACAGGGTGGCAGGTTCCTTCATTCTGCCCAGAGACCTCTACTGACAGGTTGAAATTAATCAGAGACAAAATCCTTTTAGTGATATGACCAGCTGAGCCAAAGCCTGTGTCAGCCTTTAACGAACTGCACTTCTCTTATGAGTCAGTGTCTCAAAGCTGGCAGTGGGAGATACATGGCCCTGCAGAGGAATTAGGAAGGGTGGAGAAGAATGGAACTGCAGGATTTGTTCCAGAGCTCTGACATGACTGGCATCTTAATTTGTATGCTGTTATATGCATTCTTTCCTGCAGAAAAGACCCATCTAATGCTTAAGTGTCTCAGCTAGAGATGGTTCTGGGGATCGTGGAACGGATCAGAGCAGATCGTGATATTTTGTGGCATCTCTGAGCGAATGAGGCATCAGGTAATTTGCAGAGGAAAAGGGCTGGATTTGAATAGGTCTGGGAGTCTGGGATTAGGGATGGCAGCTCAGAACTAGTCAGGTGGACAGAATGATGCAGGGCGGCTGATCTGATTGAGATAGCTCAGGATAAGGTAGGCTAGCTAGCAGCTAGCTGGAGTTGGGGCAGGGGGTGACACGTCAGAAAAGAAATTGCATTTGTCATTGTGCTAATGAATGCATTTGTACTTATAAGTGCATTGAGTGCTAATAGTGTCCAAACACAATAGCTCAGCACACAGGAGTAAGTCTGAACCGACTAGAATCTTGGCAAACTGTTTAGTTTCACTATGAAAGTTAAAGTGGGGGTGCCTTAACTTTTGAGGCATCTCCAATTAAATTGGAGCTTAAGGAGGGCAGGGTGAGACAGCTGAGAATAAACTGTGGGAGGTACAACTACGAAGTTGTACAAGAACTGGGGCATTCAGGATAAACTTGGGCGAATATACTGCAATTTACCTGAAAGCTGGATCCAAGCAGATCAGAAGGACAAGGGTATCAGTTCTATTCATTTCTCCCAATACAACTGACTTCTTGGCCTCATCACCTAATTGTTTTTAGGCAGTGGCTGGAGGTTTTACATAGTTATTCCAGAAAGTGAAGGATCCACGGTGTAATTTCTCACCTCTTAAAAAGGTATTTAAGACAAAAATCTCATTTTAAGGGTGTATTTTATTACAGCATTGTTAGCATTGTATTTAATTGTGGCATAGCATTTACTGCAGCATCATAACTTGCCCTCATTCCAGCTGTGATATAGATTCTTTTCAAATCTAATACTACTAGTTTAATCTCTGTGGTTCATTTTGATTTTTGACTAGCTGAAGTGCAGGCTAGGATTCAGCTTTAATTATGTTGATCCAAGTGAAGTAAATGCATTTAAGAGTTTTACGTGTTCTTTATAGTTGTACATTCAGGATTCACAGTGAAACATCTGTGGGGTTCAGTCGTCAGTGTGTTGAGGGAATTGGGTTTCTGACTGTCCCTATAAAGCTGGAACTTCTGTCCCATCCATTAGTGTCTCTATGCTATCAGCTATACAAAATACAGGCTATAGAGAGACTTGGCTATTGAGTAACACACCTCTTCTGTAGTTCCACATTCTCCCTTAAAAATGAATGTTTGTGTCTTGCTTCAGACATCTCTGCATCATGTGTGCAGACACCATCACGTACGTTACTCTGTCTGCTCAGGAATTTCTTAGGCTGATGCTCCGAATCCCAGGCTCAATGCCAAAAAAGATACTCCAGTGCAGACAGGAGGAACTGACGGGAAGCTATTACAATTCTCCTTGTGTAGCTTGCCTTTTTCTTTCTCAGCCTCCCCCCCATTTTTCTTGGAATTACTTAAAAGAGAGAGCAGCTTTTGAAGGTGAATGTACCTGAAGGTGCTGCCACCATTAGCTAATGTAATTTGGGAAAAGGGAGGTTGATTTACAGGGAGTGCAGTTCAGCTTCTCTTACGTCCTAGTATTTATGTCTTTCCTTTTTATTGCTCTTGTGCAAACATAGTTAGTGACTGCAGCAGGCAAATGCAGCAGAGAAAAGTGGGTATCAGTAGGGGTAACTAGAAGAGGCAAAACAAGAGTAGCTGAACCTCACATGAACTGGAATACTGAAAAGTACTTCATCTCCCTGTCTTGAATTTGCAAGATCTCTAATGTTTAGAGTTGCAGGATGCAAGCCCTCTAGCCTAATTTGCAGGTGTCAGCTTGTTTTTCTTCTTCTCCACTGGTAGCCAAGCTACAACAATAGCTCATTTCCTGTCCCATCAGAAAAAATGGAAGTAGAGAAACTTCCCTCTTACCAAAACATTTCACAGCTTCCAGACAGACTGTTTGAATTTGGACCTGAAGAGATGGAAATTTCCTTCTAAAGAGGACCAAAAGAAATCTTTTGTTTACTTAAAAATGTCTTCTCGTATTCTTTAAATTGGACTCTAAGAAAATACTATTTTAAAAACACAAACATAATTATAGAATCAGACATACCAGAATATATATTAAATCTGCAGATGTGGTAAATTCTAGTAATGATATTGAGAATATTCTGGTATAGGTCTGGTGATGTTTAAATCAAGGTAACAAAATCTCCGATGTCTTGTTAACTTTTGTTCTGGGCAGAGGCAAGTGGAATGCTTTCTTTTTTTGCGTCCACAGCTAGGAGATTGAACATATTCTTTTCATCCAAAGCAATGTGCTATGCAAAAAATTGTTCCAGTGTGCCTACAGAAGAAAACGTATTCCTCCTATGTCCTCCAGTGCACAAGGGAAATTGGTGGTGCCTGAAAGAGCCCTGGTACAGTGATGAGGTGGCTTATCCAGTGACCACTATATAAGCATCTGCGTACTTTAGGTCCCCAGACCAGCGTCTTAAGTCATCAGTTCTCTAGATCTACCTTGTCCGTCATGCTGTGCAGAAACCTGTTTGTACGCCAGCCCTTGGAACGTTACTGTGCCTTCAGTATTACCTGTCATTTTCAGCGGGGTACGTGAAGGCTCCAGAATCAGCCAGATGAGTTGAGGACTTCTAGGGATTTAAATACTACACTAGGAAATAAACCTCTGGGAACAACGGAATTCTCCATGCCCGAGTATGAGGCTGTGAGAACACCACTCCCGTTTCAGAAGAGGCAGTTTCAGCGTCTTGGAAGAGAGGGTAGGAACAGTCAGTACAGAATGCAGGAGAGATCCAGCTGTTAGTGTGTAACGGAGAGAGATGAAGGGCTGAGAGTGAAGTGGTGCTGAGTTTCAAGCACCAAGGAGAGTGTCCATTCAGTTGCAAAAGCATTCCGTAAGTTCCCTTTGAAATATTCGGAACAATCATGGTTTCTTCGGCTCTGGTGTGCGTGCCGCTTCGCGGGTTCGGTTTGCTGCAGACGTTTTGAGACGTGACTCGCTGGAGTTGCTACTGTTGCTCCCTCTAACAGAGACCCTCTGAGAAGTTTCTTGATTTTCGCGGCCTTTGCCGGGAGAAGAGGGTGGGGGAGGAAAAACGAGGTTACACCGCAAACGGATTGATCTGCCGTTTGAGGGGATGACGACGTTTCCTATCGGCAGCCGCCTTCGGGCTCCCGGCGGATGCACGTTTACCGTCGCCGCCGGGAGGAGGTGGTTCGCGCCGTCGGGGCCGACGGGACGCTGTCGCGACGGGACGCTGTCGCGACGGGACGCTGTCGCACCGCGCCGTCCGGCAGGGCGGCGGCCCCGGGGCGGGCAGCGCAGGCGTGCGGCTCGCCGTACGGCCTGTCGCAAAGAAGATGGCGGCGCCCGTCTACCCGGCCTGGGTGACCCGCTGGGTCTCCGGGCAGTGGCGGCAGAAGAAGCGGCCCCCGGCCATCCGCCCGACCCGGCCGCTGGCGCTGGCCAACAAGGTAGCGAACCGCAGGGAGCGGGCGGGAGGTGAGTTGCCGGCGCCAGGCCGTTAAACGCCCCCTCCCTGGGGAGAAACGGCCGGGGCTGGGGCTCCCCAGCCGCTGTGGGCTATAGACCTGCCGCCGCTGGGCCCCCGGCCGTGTCCCCGGGAGCTGTCCCACCGCGCCTCTGCGGCTTTCCCCTGGGAAGGGTCGTGGCGGCGTCAGGGCTGGGCCCGGTTCACGCTCGGACGCGCCTTGTGCTCTGCCGGGCGGCAGAGCGGGGGGGGGGCTGGTTTGTGCCGTAGAACTAGCGCGCAGGTTCTTTTGAAAAGGTCGCTTCCTCATAGAACACCCTAAATTTGCGTCTTGTGGTATTCCGTGTGTGAATGGTGCGTGTAAAATACGTTGTTACA
Organism: Scopus umbretta; assembly: GCA_013400535.1. Lineage (NCBI taxonomy): Eukaryota > Metazoa > Chordata > Aves > Pelecaniformes > Scopidae > Scopus > Scopus umbretta. Next base: position 29,773 of record VZTL01038792.1, read on the forward strand.
TCTCAATATAGCGTTTACCTTATGAATTCGATCAGACGTTAGATGGCTGCAACGGTGCTAATCTTCGTGCTAGCAACATCGTCTCTGCACAAAGCAATGATGAGATCTTTACTTTAGCGTTGTTTTTCCTCACCTGCCTCTGCCCCGTCTCAAACTTCACTCTGGAGAGGTAGGCACTGTGGAGGCTGTTAGCATGAAATCCCAAGCACCTGAGATTTCTGGTTGTGTCTTTCCCTCCTAGAGGCGACATGCATTACGGAGATGTCAGTAATGATGGCCTGCTGGAAACAGAATGACTTCAGCGATACAGCTTGTGCCGAGGAGATCCGGATGTTCTATGACTGCGTGGCAAAGGCAGAAGTAATGAAGGCCTCTTTTGTGTTCTTTAAGGCTGGTAGTAAGGAAGGAGGAAGCCCCCAGTCGTTTTTTGCATGCCAACAATAATGACATTCTCTGAACAATTTGGTTTGTGTTGTAACTCATTTGAGTTGTAGGAGAGATGCAGAATGATGTGATCAAACGTGCAGTCCTTCCTTTTTGAATGCAGAAGTTAAATTAAATTAGGATTAAAATAAAGGAGTGTAGGAAGGGACTGGATGTTTGGTATGTTATAACTAAGGATGAAACAATAGTGGCATCCGGTCCTTTTTGTGTTGTCAAATTCCCGAAGCCAAGCTTGGCTGCTGTCAGTTGACTCTAACCTAGGCCATTTGTTTTGATTTCTTCCATTTTTTTATCTCTTAACGTTTCAGCACTAATGAAGCAATAACAGTCACTGCTCTTCCCCTTACTACATGATAGTTGTGAATGAGGGAGAGCACAGTCTGGAGCTGTTAAGTAGAGCAGTGATTTGTATGAGATGTGGTTTGTGTTGTAACTGGGGAGACGTGCAGTGTAGGTAAGTTTCAGCAACTGCTCTGATCCATAAAATTAAGAAATAGCTGACTCGAGTACCAATCCAATACCTGCATTATCTAGACAGTGGGGGAGAGCGGGGGGAATTAGGATTCCCAAATTCCAGTCTGTCATGGATCTGTAAGTAGTTCTGTGCTTGCAGGGTTGAGGGTGGAGACAAGGTGGTAGAGAAATAACCAGTGGTTTTGGTAATCCTCACAACAAACAGAATTTTCAGGATACATGAGGTAATTACAGCTATTGCAGATTCTCTGAAAATTAGGAGTTCTGTTAGGCTGTTTCTGACTTTGAAGGCTAGACGTTTTCTTGAAAAATAAGTTTCATATTGTTTGGAAATAAAAGGTACTCCAGCTATATAATAAATTTGAAATCAAATCAGTTTCAAAAGCAGGCTAAAGGTAAGTACAGGTACTAAACTTGTCCTTAAACTGATTTCAGGTTGTCTTTTTTTTTTTTTTTTTTTTTTTTCCCCCATAATGTTCCTTNTCCCCAGTAATAGTACCATCATTTAATAGTTACTTACCGTTGCTGTTTGACAGCGTAAATAAAAAATTGTCCAGAATTTATTTGGTAGATTACAAAGGAAACAATTGAATAATAGAAAGTAAAAAGAAAAAATATTCTGCCTTGTTACTATAAGTTTGTAATATTGTTAACTAAGAACGTGGAAGAACATCATCTTCGCCAGTTGTCAGTCATTCATTAATTTAGCTGTTCAAAGGTCATCAGCTTTTGAAAGCCTTGTGATTATTGAGCCAAGTGCTGTTATAAGCGTTCCTTAATGAAATAGCATTCTTCTCAAAGAAACATCCAAGTACAGTTAGTAGTAGTCTTTGGGGGTGAGAGTCAAGTCAGCAAATAAATAGAGGTAATATTTTGAGGTTTCTTTTTCTGTTTCAGAAGGAGCGCAAGGATCAAAATGAGGAGGACACCCTGTCACCCAGGGGAAATTTAACTTCAAGCAAAGTGAACAAGCTCCTGAGGAGGTTTCCTCAGATCACACGCTATGTGTAATGTGCTTTACTGAAGGGACTGTGGAGAAGCAATTAAAGTTGGAGTCTTTGGCAAAAAAGTGAAAAGCAGACTTGAGTGAGTGTTTGATGTCACGTGGTATCTGTCAGCACTGCTGCATGGGTCTTGACTGCACCTTTGTTTCCAGAGTGAAAAGAACCCATCTTGACCATCAGCTGGCTTTGTTCATGAGGTTCTTGGGTCTTGTGGTCTTAGGATTTCTGCAGTGTGTTGTTCAACTAGCCACAGTGTGGAGTCAGGTCCTCACTGTGAAATAAAATCTAGGAATGCATGTAAATGCATTTTTTAACAGTTAGGGGGTGACTTTTCCTCATGTATAAGCTTCCTGCCTAACTTCTGAGCTGCTATCAAAAAGTGCTCAGGCCCAGACATTAAGCCAACTTAAAATTGATAGTAATCTCACGTATACACAATTGGTTCCTCTTGAAATTTTTTCAGTTCCTGCTGCCATACAAGAAGGCTGTAGAATGAGGAAGAAATCTCCATCAAAATACCTTGTTAATATGCCATACATTGGCAAGGATCAAATGTAACTTTGATGTAAAAGCTTGTAACTTAGGCCCTGTGATTTGCAGGCGGGAGAGGTATGGTGCCATGTCAGATCACTTATTTTGTCTGTACAATAATAAAATAATGCAAGACTGTTGTTTGTCTTGGGCAACTCATAATCTACAACAAAATGTTCCATTGTTTTGGTACAAAAACTAAAAGGGGGAGAGAGTTCAAGCATGGACTGATACTGAAATCATGTAATTATTAGTTTTGATTTGGTTTTTTTTTTTTCATTAGAGTACCACAAAAGTGCAGGCAGGTCCCTGTTGTTTGAGGACCAGTACCTAATTGGTAAGAAAAATGCAGTGCCTCGGAGAACTAGTGATATAACCATTTCTATCACTAATTCTTTTGGGTGTAAAGAGAAAGCAGAGTAAGAGGAGCGTCAGGCACATACAGACTGTGTGATTACCCACACGTGACTGCAGAGTGTAGAGCTGACTTCTCTGGAGCCCCAGGCCGATCGATACCTGTTCATCACATAAATATTGGTTAAGTGTATGCTTTCAAGTTGCTGAAGCAATTTTTGTTTTAACTGTTACTTACAATGGCTCATGAGTGGGTTATCCCACAGGGTAGCTTATTCTGTTGTTGCTATTATGGCATAAACGGGTCTTCCAGAGGACTTGGGGTCAGTAAGAACATGACGTCTACATCTAAGTTTGGGAAAACACTTTGGTTCTATGACGTTTTGCGTTTTCAGTCAGAAAGATGCTCTGTGAGAAGAGGAGCTACTTGCTAATTCTTTGTTTCTGAAGGAGACAAGCTAAGTTGGGAGTGAGGAACCGATGAATTCTAAATTCACTTTTGTTGATGTTTTTCCTTTGTATGAAAATTTACAAGTATAGTTTTGCACCTCTTAAGCTAGCAGCTGTGCTAAATGTCCCAAATTCTAGTGTCTGTGAAGAACCGTCTCATTATATAAGAAGCTGTAACGGAGAAACTAACACTTTTTTCTGGTACTTTTACTTTTGAAATGTTGTGCAGCTCCCATTAATCTGGACAGCTGGTTTTGGATTTTACTGCTTCACAGTGAGTTTCACAAGTTCAGTCGTTCGGGGTTTTTTCTGACCTTTTACATGTCTACTGTAAGCTTAAAATTACTATGCTGAGGTTCCCCAGTCCTTAAAGGAATGCATTTATTTGGTGGCAGAAGGAAGGAAAGACAATGCTTTTCAGGTGCACCCAGGTTTTACAGTGCTTCTTTTAATGGTACTCTAGCAGTTGTTTTTTGGCTCAGGATCCTACGCTGTCACCAAAAAGCCTCCAGTTACTGATTGTCCTTGGCAATTTGAGCTGCTGCCGTTTCCCCATCTCTCACCGTTAAGCTTATATTGGGCGTTTAAACGCATTCTGCGCCACGCTCGTATCGGGGGTTATTCCATTAATAGCTCATGTGCGTGGCTGCAGTGAATGACGCTGTCCCCTCTGAGTTCAGGGCTTGTACCACCCCATGATGCTGTTGCTGGGGGATAAAAGAAAACTGGGTTCTGGTGCTGAGCCCACTGGTTAAGACCAGTGCTGCAGAGACCTGTATGTGATTGCGTGGTGGGGAAAGAATTAAACAAAAGCTGACTAGCTGTTCTACCCTCCTAAGTCGGATTTACAGGATTTAAGCAAATCTGCTGGAATTCCTTGATCTTACTCCTGTTCCTTACGGCTTGAATATTATGCCAGCTCCGGGTATGATTGCTGTTAACGACCTCACTTTTTAGGCTTTGACTGAAGATCTTCGTAGGCACGGTGGTGTTGGGTTGACGGTTGGACTAGATGATCTCAGAGGTCTTTTCCAACCTTAACGATTCTATGATTCTATGATCTCTTGTGGAGGAAGCATTGACAGTTCAGCCGGTTTTGATGAACAGTAGTCCTGCCAGTTCAGGAGAAATAGGTTGAATTCCAGAGGGGCGAGAGCATTTTAGAAGATGGTACTTCTTGTTCAGAAGGGTCAATACAGAATAATCCGGAAAAATCAAGACAGAAAGACTGGAGGGAATCGTAGACTTATTATTCTAGAACTGTGCTTGTATCAGGGTGAGAATGTGGTTTGTATTAAATAGTGGTCTTGGGTATTTACAATTACTTCAAACTTGCCCACACATGAAAGTTCAACATATTTTTTACCTTATCTTTACCTTATCTTTAGATATGTTACCTATCTAAACTGCCATTAGTTATATTGGTATAATTTCCTCCTTGGTCTTCCTCTCCACCTTGGAGAGGGCCATGTAGCCGTGAGAAGCGGTTGAGAATCTGAGCTCCACCTCAAGAAAATGTCAATTGCACAGGCCAGAAAACCAGGGGGAGTCTTGGCAAGAAGGAAATTGTTCCAAAAGAGGACCCGCTACAGAGGAGACAACTGCAAAACCCACTATATCTTTGCACAGTTTGTCATTCCTCCAGAAACTGAATACCAAACTTGGGCTTCTGTTGCTTTTGGTGCACTGGTCTGTGTTTCCTTTAAAATCACTTTATGTAGGAAACCACTTTATCTAGGGAAGTGTTGCCTTGAGAGGGAAGCAACTAACAAGTTACTGTGAGAGATATCCAGTACAGTCTTTTGCTAGAGTTTTTAAACCCTATTAGTATGTCAGAGGCCGAATGCAATTTTTTGTCTCTAGGTCTAAAGGGCTAAATAGGTGAGCGTCCTACGGGAGTTCTGAAGGGGCATCAACAACCTCTCTACTCCTGACTAAGCAGCACATTTCTCTGAATGCTAGTAGATTTTCTGTTCCTGCCTCCAGTATATCCTTTCTTTGTGTTTTCACTGGAATAAATGGTTCTAAATTCCAACAAATTGCCATCTTTCCATTTTGTTTTGTTCCTTTTTGCCAGTGCTGCCCAAGAGTTACAGCGTGCTGTAGCACTTAAGCTATTTCCATCCTCTGTTGCCCTGATCATCTGTTTCCCTCGCTACGAGGATATAGGAGATTAACTTATTAACTGAGTATAATTCTTGGCCAAATCCACCGTGTCCAGAATGCACTGTGGTACAAATCTGCTCCAGAAAGGGCTCCCTCCTACCACCTGGTGAGTGACTCCTGTAAAAGATCCAGCATGTAGTGGAATTTCCTTGCATTTGATGAGTGACTGAGGATGAGGCAACACAAAACTGTCTTCTGAAGTGAGTAATGGGCAATAAGTGAGGGAAGAAAAAAAGACACTTTTTGTTAAGCCAATGGATTTTTATCAGCCTGATCCTAGTTTTTATGCTGAAGGTGTCTTTGGAAATGCTGCTCAGCAGACTTAGCCAGAAGTGAGCTCATTTCCTAAGGTGACCTTCATGTTTCATGCTGCAGAACACCAGGAGTTAATCCCTCTAAAATGAGAATGTAAATATAGGAAATGCCCATTAGACTGAGCTGAGGAGCGGCACAGGGAACGTGTAAAAAAATTTCCAAGATTGAACAGCTTCAAACTGATCGATTCCCTTCTTAGATTTAATAACGTTTAAAACTTTTGTTGTGGCCTCTAGCCCTAATTCATGTGAAGGAGCGGTACGCTGGAAACGCTAAAAAACCCATAGGATTGTTCCTAGCAGTACAGTAATGATCAGGCCTCCGGGAAGCATCCTAGGCCATGGAGTGACCTAAGTTTACAGCCCCCCGGGGCCAGGGAGACACCCGATGGAAAAGATCTCTGGAGGCAATAGCCATGATGGCAAGATGCAGGGCTGAAAATCGGGAATGCACCCTGGAGAGGGCTTTGCCGCCTGTGGGTTTTCCACGGGGAGATCTGGAAGCTGCCTGACGTGAAGTTTTCTGGGTCCCATTTACCTGGGTTCAAATCTGAGGGGAGTTTGACCTCGGGAAGCTGCAGGCAGCTAATCGAGGAGGCAGCGGCGGGGGGATAAAGTCCAGACGCCTTCCAATAAGTCTACGCTCGGGCAGGGGTGCGCGCCCGAGCCCTTTCCTTTCCCATTTTCGCTGCTGGGGGTTTTGCAGGAGGATAGGGCCCCCGCCGAAGCCCGCCTGCCTCGGGGAGGGAAGGGAGCGNCGCGGGGCGGGCGGTCGCTGCGGGCTGCGCCCCTCCCGCCTGCGCTTGCCGCCTCCCGGTTTTAAGGGTGCTGGAGAAATTCTGGGCATGTCCTCCTCCCCGCTGTCTCTCCCCTCGTTGTCCCTTTTCCGAGGAGAAGAATCGAGGAGAAGAGATGAGGAGGGGCAGGAGAAAGTGAGATTGTAAGATGCTGCTGGGAACTTTGATCCCTTCCCTTACGTCCCTTTCCCGGCGTAGGAATGGAAGAGGCAGCCCGCTCCCGGCGGTGCGGAGCGGCTAGCGCCCTGCTCCCGGGGAAAGCCGGCTGCGGGGCCCGGGGCGGAGGCAGCCGCTGAGCCCGGCAGCTGGAGGGGAATGTGATGCCTGAGGGGGCTCCTGCCCGCTCCCCACGGCGAGGATGGGGCTCCCCACGGTGCTCGGGCTCCTGGCAGAGCTGGCGGCTCTGCTAACCTCTCTCAGCTGCGTGGAGGTAAGACACGGTTATCCTTCTATCTGCTGGTGGGAAGTCACATGGCTCGTCTAATATCCCCCCCTGTAAGTGGATCCTTTTATGACTTGACTATGCTTGCCAAAGCGTCTGGGCGGCTGTGGTCTCAGGGAAGGGCTGGGGGCTTGAGGAGGGGGTTATTTCGTTGTGCATATGAAATTTAGAAAAGGAAACAAAGCGGGATGCGCAAGGGCTTGCGGATGCTTTGGCTCAGACTTCCTACGTTTCTCAAGTGCTGCAGTGACCCTGGCAGGAGAGATCCTTTGTGTCTGCTCTTTGCTGACTGACCGATTGCCCCTGTTGCTGTTGCGGACGGATGATTTATAGGCGCACGGAGCCGGGGCAGCGACTGCAGCGCAGGCTGTTTGCACTAACATTTGGTGGCGGCGATGGTCAGTGTTAGGGGATTTGGGGAACTGGCAGCAGCTCATCTTTCATGAGAAGGGAAGCATATTGCGTGGACTGCAGTTCTTTAATTTACGGTCTGTCTCCAAGAAGAGTAGGTTCAGACCTTCGCGTATAGCCCGTTATCAGTGCAACCCACCCCTCTCTCTCCTGCAGGCTTGTGTGTGTGCAGGTGCACGCTAGAAGCCAGGAGTCGGGGGACCTGGATTGTGGCTCAGTCACCTGCTTGGTGCAGTCACAAAGGTGTAGCGTAGCTCACTTTCCCCTTCTTGCAAAGAGCTTTGAGATCCTCGTATAAGTCCTTCAGCATTGTTGGTTCACAGCCCATTATGTAGGCTTGCAACAGCCTGACACATGCAGACAGACGGATTTTTGGCTGAAAAGGGTTTTTCAGTTACGTGCTGTGTTATCTGTGCGTCCCCTTGTGCATACCTACCTGAGATCTGATCTGCTGTTTCTGAACCACGTCAGGAATTCATTTTCAATACGCAGTGTCACATTCTGACTTCTGGACGGTGGTGCTGCAGCTGGGCCATGGTTGTCAACACCTGCTGGACCATATTCATAAGCTTGATTTGAAAATGACATCTGCCATGAGTAGGTGTCATTCTTGTCAGGTATCTATGGGAACTATCTCTGCTTATTCCAGAGGTGGATTTGGTTTAATTCCAAATTTTACTCTTCCCTTTTTCCAGGGGAGGTGAAGCTGAAAGAAGCAGAGTAACTGCATTTTGAAGAAAAACAGAACCATTTCCAATAGCTAATATTCTTTATATACACCCCTCTGCTCTGTGAATTACAACTTCTTGATCATATAAAAGTATTAAAATGTTCATTAAAAAGTATTTAGAAATGAATTAAAGCACAGGGAGCTAGCAGAAGCACGTACAGTTTCTTGTTTTCACTCTGGGTCTGTGAAGATCTTGCACCTGCCTGCACACCATGTAATTGTGTTGAGTGGAGATCCCTCTCTCTCAGCCAGCAGTCAAGTTATAACCACCAAAAACACTGCCCATAAGAGGAAATGCAGTTTTGGGGCCAGACAGGATGCTGGAATTCTGAGGGCTTTGTTTCATATTTTTTGTTTGTAGCTATTTAACCCTGTTTGGATAATAATACCACAGGCCATTTCATATTCTCATGTATTAAAAACAAAATCCTCAAAAAGGCTTGTTGGATTTTCTTCTTTAGGCGTTTCCCACCTTGTACATGGATGTTTATTGCTATTTTAACAGGGATCCCTGGGGGCATCATCCCATCACATAGATATCTCTCTGTTTGCTGCTGTGGCCATAGATGGCTTGCCCTGTAAATGGAGAGAGAATGAGTGGTTATTAATTATTTTCCTTACTGGTAACAATGATTTTCTTCTAGCTTTTCTTTCCATAGGCATCACACTCTGGCTTCCAGTTCTACTGGAAAAGAGCAAGCAGAGCCTTGTAACGTAGTGCTTAGATCAAGGGTAAATCTTTGCAGACCAGTAATTATTCATTTTGTTGTTAGTGGGCAGAGCTGTGACTGGATTTGAAGAGGAGCAATGGGGAGAGCAGGGAAGAAGCTGGTTACTAGGGTGTGTTTGCCTAAAGCAGCCAAAGGCCGAGCTGCTTTTAGGGCATGCCCGTGTTTATTTTATCTGGTAATCATCTCTCTGCTTTTGCTCTGTTTCTTTTCCCAGGCTTTCCTGGGATCCCAGCCCAACCAAAACCATTTGCAGAGTGCAGGTAAGAACAAGAACTTATTAATTCAGTCATCAGGCAGATTCTTTCCTGCAGTGGTGATCTGAGACCATAGGTACGATGAACCACTGCTACCTGGCGCTCTTCCTTTCTTCCCATCACTTCTTCAATCTTTTCTCCTGCCTCAAGGTCTGTTTATCTCCTTCCCCAAAACGGCCAGGCCGCTTTCTTTTCTTTATGTCTAATACTTTTGCAGTTCCCTACTCCTCCCACATGTTCTTTTCCTTTCATCTCTTTCTCTGCCTCAGTCTTTTTTGCACGCTCACCTTTCCTCCCCTCTAATCGCTAGTGAATTCTCATACGCCCCCCTCCGAGGGTCCCCGTTGATGCAAAGCACACAGTGTGTTTTCCAGACGCCTACCTGTAACTGCTTCTCATTTTTGTACCTTGCAGTTAACCTTCAGCTGTCACTTACCCCTTCTGGGCTTGGCAGCGGCTAGAAGGCAAATGGCGTGGGCAAAGTTTCTTTGTGCCCTTGCTGTTTGCCCTACGTGTCTTTATGGCAGAGGGGTTCTCTGAAAGTGTGGCTTCTTTTTGTTTAGTCAGTGAATAGAGCTATAATTGTTACCGCTTTCTGAGTCTGCTCCTCCCATGTTATGCACTCTAAACAGCCCACCCTCACACAGAATCTGGTTCTGGTTTCCCTTTTTCTTATTCCAGGGTCACGAATGGAGAGTTTTCTTCTTTTGTTAAAGGCCATATTAAATTAATTGCTGGGGTTTCTTTGCACGAGATATTTCACATGGGCAGTGGCCTGGAACATTGGCACCTGTACTTCCCTGCAGAATAGGTTCCCTTTCCCTTCCTACACATTGGTCAAGTTCAGATAAACCAGGTGATATGCTAATGTGTATTGGGAACATATATGCAATGAAATACAATGTCATTTCCCACCTTCCTGCTTTATGGAATGAAATTATAGCTAATTTTAAACTCTTCTCAGTTTCAATCAATTTAGACAGGCAATTAATCTTCTGAAGAGCCTAGGATCAAATTTAAGAGTATCTTATTCAGGTGCCAAAGCAGGTGGGGAAGGAAGTGGAGGAGTATCTGCCAGGCTGAAGTGCTGCTTGAACATCTATTAAAATAAACCATAATGGGAACGGGTTCAAATTGCCCATGTTTGGGCCCAGGGTTCACACATTTCAAAAGTCTCCCTGGGCAGTTCATAACTTTCAGATCAGTTTTTATTTTAGATAGTGCCTATTAGAAACATTTTTTGAGCAGCTGCCTTGAAGAGTGATAGAATTGAAATCAAGCAAGTAGCAATCAAGACTGCAGACACAAGAGCTGTTTCAGGAGATTAGCTGGTCTGATCTGAGCCTCGGTGTGTGATGCCTTAAGTGATGCTAACAGCTCCCTTCCTGTGCCCAGCATCCAGCGTGTGTGGTGTCGGACCTCTTGGGTATTACAATGGCTCGCTGGCGGTCACCGAGGCTGGGGCAGAGTGCCTCAACTGGGCAGAGTTCCCCGATTATGTTCAGCAGTACCCAGACCGTGGCTTGGGGGACCACAACCACTGCAGGAACCCGGACGGGGGAACTACACCTTGGTGCTTCTACCGGCTTGCGTCAGGGGCCATTGGCTGGGCTAACTGCGACTGTAACCAAGGTAAGGGCTGCTGCATGTCTCTGCCAGCGCCCGGGCTGCACCGTCGCAGGGGGCTCAGGCCAGAAACGTCTGCTGCACAGACTTGCAAGCGACAGGTGGGACACCCTGTGAAAGAAGCAGAGTACAGTCACTGTCCCGAATTGCTGAAATAATTAGGACTAGAGGCTAGCCTGCGTGGGAGAAGAACGTCTGTGTTGTAGGGGGTGGATTTAAGCTGCTGTAGCCATAATGCCCTGTATAGATGTTTTTATTCTCATACAAGGAGACTTCTTTTTTTTTTACCGTTAACTTATGCCACTTTGAAAGCAGTTTAAGTTATGTGGAAAACAACCCACTCCTGTTCCTTAAGTGTCCATATCAGAGCTCTCCTCATGTAATTATAACAGTTCAAATATAACAAGGAAAAATCTTCTGTGGCTAGGTTTGTAAATCTTCCCTGGCAAGATTTAAAAGGTAGGTCATAGGCTTACTTTAAAATTCCTCGCAGTGTCGACACAAGGACTGCTGCTTATTTAGAGGCATGCAAGGGAGCTGAGCTCTCTCGGTACCCTGACTCCAGTGCAGCACTCTTGAAAATGTTCTGTTTGTCCTCCTGTTTTCTGACCTTCCTCACTTTTCCTGCATTTTGTAAAGCGCTAGTTTAATAAATTAAATTACAAAGTAATTTTCCTTGTCAGTGGAAGTGCTTTCAAAGACAGCTTCATTAAAGGGAAGGATACAACAAGTGTAGTTGTGCCTGCACTGAGGTACTACAGACAGAGGTGTACCCTTCTCCCAGTACATAACTGAGTGAGGAGATGTGCTTTCTAAAGAGTGGTAGATATCTTTAGTGCAGTGGGAATTGAAAGGGCATTTACATTGGCACTTGCTTTTCTTAGAGATATTAAAGAGGATTCCCCTGCCATTACTGAACATCTAGCTGTAGCAACAGTGACTCTCATAGGTGAGGTGATTAATGGAAAATAAATCAGTGGAGTGCCATAGGAATTAGAGAGCCTGCCTTTTTCGTACACCTTTTCTAGGTGGCATGTAAAATCACCCCCATTTCACAAAAGGAAAATCCTGGAGCTGTGGCAGAACCCAAGTTTCCCACCAATATTACCATGGCTTTGAAACGGACATAGCACCAGTCATCCTCCCGAGCAGCCATTGCTAGAACTGGGAAGGTGCCACATCCCGCACTCCTTCATACAAGTCACTTCAGTGACAGCACCAGCAAAACAGAGATGAGAAAAGCCAGGTGCAGTTCAAGTCCAAGACTTGCTGATCTGAAACCTCCATCAGAAGATAGCAGCTTTTTTCTTTTCTTTTCTTTTCTTTTCTTTTGGAAGGTGCTGTGCGGTTGGCTGAAGATAGCAGTGTGGAGCTGTACTTCAGTGGACTCTGGGGCACCATCTGTGCTGACCACTGGACCGACTGGGATGCCAGTGTTGTCTGCAGGCAGCTAGGTCTCGGGTAGGAACCGCAGTCTGGTTGCAAGAGTTATGTGCTCATGTGGCCTTGGAAAGAACAGCCTCTCTGGTTACAGTCCCTCTGGCATAAGGTGTTAGCTGGGGAAGAAGAGTTTGTTTGGTGGGCTCATTTCCCACTTACAGGTCCCTTCCTACTGCTTTCTTTCTATGGCTATGTCAAACCTCAAGCAGCATTTGCAAGAACTTTTGAAAGCAGTAGTTTCTGCTCGGTGCTCCAGGCTGTGATGAGTGAGCTGTGAGCTCATACCCCCTTCTTAGTATTACCAGCTGGAGTTTGTGTAGAGATCTGTTAGAAATTTTGAGAGTGTGAACCCTCTTTGGGAGTCTGGGATTGGGACCTTCAAACTTCTAAACAGCAAGGAGATAAGGTCCACAGAGAAAAGGTGATTCAGATATATGGATGTTCAAATCTGCTGATGGGTTCGTTTATCACTCTCAAACGAGGATGCCATTTCTGAGCAGACCAACTCCTCTGGAGTAAGTAGGAAGACAAAATGGGTTAGGTGGTGGGAAGTGCTTTGTGCTTGCTTGTACTTTCCTGAGAGACTGTACACGGTCACCTCTTTGTGCAGTCCCAATCAACTGGGCTCACTGGGATGTGAAATGCCAGAACTGGGCTGGAGAGTCACAAGAACTGAGGGGAAATACATGTGAGTCAAGCAGTGCTACGGCGTTTCATTGCTCTGTTGCTTTCTCTGTACCAGTGAGATTGGCACAGCTGGGAAGAAGAGTCATCCTGGACTGTGGCCTGTTCCCCTGCACCTGCAGTCAGCAAACTGCCACGGGGATGAGAAAGCCCTGCTGCAGTGTGGCTATCGGGAAGCTGTGTCAGGAGCGTGTAGCCAGGGGAGTGCCATGGTAACGTGTGTCCCTCCAGAAGGTAAAGCTCCAGGGGAGGTTTGGTCCCTGTGTCTTGTGGCAGTGTCGCTGATAAGATGTAAAATCTAAGGTCGTGAAGCTGTGGAGAGCAAATCACTGGAGCATGTTCTTCTTTCACCTGCTATACAGGTGGTTATCTTCCTTCCAGTGGAAAATTATCCATCCTTTCCCAATCCCAAATACTTGGAGTGGGAATACTTCTACAATCACTGAAAGATGGCTGTTGCTTATGACCACATCCCCTTTTTATCACACCAGGTTTTTGTCTGCAGGCAGCAAAGTCCTAGTCACTGTAGGAGCCAGCCCTGGACCAGCAGTACCTGTACCGTGGACCGCAATCATGGATGCTTCTGGGCGGGGTTTAGAGGGGGGGATGTGGTAGGGTGGGACAAGAGCATCCCAAGACCTCTTTTGGCTGGTGAATGGTTCTACACCCTGAACTGCTGAATGTGCTTTGTCTCTGTCTTGCTCTGTCGTGCTCTCTTTCCCTTTCTTGAAGCACAGGTGTAGGTGCCCCGCTGCGTTTAGTTGGGGGAAAGGAGGGCTTTGAAGGGCGAGTGGAGGTTTACCATGATGGCAAGTGGGGTACCATCTGTGACGACCAGTGGGACGACCGGGATGCGGAAGTAGTTTGTAGGCAGCTGGGACTCAGGTAATTTCTATGCTCCATGTCACGGAATGGTTACAGAGGTAGGCAGAATGAAGAACAGGAGAGCATATCCTTTCACTGTAGTACCAGCCCTTTCTAGGGGAAGTGTACAGAAACCCTGGGAAAGATAATTCTGGATGGATCATCCTATAAAGGGATTTTGTACTTAATTCCTGTCAGTTTTATGGGTTTATGCTGTCAAAAAAAAAAAAAAAAAAGTTGGTGCATCCCTATCCAAGGTCTGTTTGTGTTTATACCTGTTCATTATTTTTCCACACATGTCATAATGCAAATCTTCTTAGCCTCAGTGATAATTTGCCATGGTGATTTCCATATGTGAACTGCAGTTATTTACTTGGTTACGTTTAAACACATCCAGTGTCACTGACTGCCCTTATCCTCTTCAGACAGGAAAGTGAGAACACCTCGTTCTCCTCTATGCCGTTCAGCAATTAACATGGGAGCTGTTGTATACAGAGCATTGTTGAAAATCAAAGCAGTAAAGAATTGTTTAAAATAGACGATTTATTCTTGAGATCCCTCAAATTCTGGGACTTTTGCCTTTTGCTGAGATTGAAACATCATTGCCCTCAGAACTTCCCAGATGTCTGAACTGTTCATGTTGCAGGCACATTTTTATTATGTGGTGGAAGGTCTTGTTACAAAACTTTCAATAAGGTATTTCAGTTAACAGTTGGCAACACCACTGTGTCAGAAACACAGATTATTTATGGGAGGGCACTGGCCTAGCACAGAGGAGTCCCTGAGCCTACAAGACTGTGACCTTCCTTACCGTGAGCATATGTGTCTGTACCATTTGCAGTGGGAACCCGAAAGCCTTGTCATGGGCTCACTATGGGCAGGGATCTGGCCCAATCCTGCTGGATGAAGTGGAGTGCTCAGGCAATGAACTCTCACTTGACCAGTGCAAGAAGAGTGACTGGGGACAGCAGAACTGCGACCACATTGAAGATGCTGGGGTCTCCTGCGACCCTTTCACAGGTACAGATCTACAGCTCTATGCCTGTCACATGTGGTCTGTCTTACCCCCATGCTACGCAGCTTGCTCAGCAGATAGCTCCCCTGCTTCAGGATCCTGCAGGGCTCCCACGTATGGCTCCCATGAGGGCTGCCAGATGTGGAGGCAGAGCTCAAGCAGCAGGTGGGAATGGATCAGAGCCAGGCTTGGTGGTGTTCCCATTGCTTTCCACAGGTGGCATGGAGAGGCTGAGGTGAATCCTCCCCTGACAGATAGGTATGTTTGGGAGCAATGAACGTTTTTTGAGTACCCATGGATATCTGTGTCTTTGGTTTCTTTCACTCCTGGGCTTCACAGAGACTTCAGCCATGGGGCACAGGCTGTTTCTTTTCACCCCTGCTGAGTGCTGATCTTTTGTTCTCCCACCCCTTGCAGAGGGCACTGTCAGGCTGGCTGGTGGCCGCAGCCCCAGCGAAGGCAGGGTAGAAGTTTATTACAATGGAGACTGGGGCACAGTATGCGATGATGGCTGGACAGACCTCGGTGCCCAGGTGGTCTGCAGGCAGCTGGGCTTCAGGTAGGACTGAGAGCGTGTGTAGTGTCTGTGCTTCCTAATTTCAGGGATTAGATTCCATCTCCCTTCCCTGGGATAGGCTGGACCTTACTTCCTTCAATGCTGTCTTTGTCAGAACCGTTATTACTGTTATGCAACTTTATTCACAAAAGATTAATAGGTATCCTCACTGTTTCCCAGGAAAAAAAGAAATCTTTATTATCTCTTGCCTCGGCCTATTTTGAAAGCAGCTAACAGGCTTGATACTGTCTTTATGAAGCCCTCTCCAAAGTCAGAAAGTTCTCTCAATACACCTTAAATTTTCAGGTGTATCAGCTCAGCACTGCCACCCCCTCTGCTCTGTCAGCTAAAGGATATCACCCATCTGCTCTGTCACCTAAACACATCACCTGCTTCAGTAGTTGAATGAAGACCATCAGGGCAAAAAAAAGAGTAATGTTAGGGAATTTTTGTAATGCTTTTCTTTCAGCCCATTGCTGAACTGTCGTCCCTCCAGGTGTGAGTTTGGGGAAGATTTAAAATCAGAATACTGTAGTCTTTGAGCCAGTAAAGTTTTTTTTGTGGATTTTTCAGTATGATTCGGGTATTCTTGTAAAATTTCAGCTTTAGATTGAAAAATTTTCAGACTGAAAAAAGACTAAATTAAATTCTTCCCTTTGAGTTCAGCTGCATAGCGTATTTGTCATCTCTTGTTAGTGCCTAAAAGTTTGCAGCTTTCTGCATTTCAATTCCAGGTAGCTACGTCATATATAAAGAAGTAGAATTACTTAAATGTTGATAGTTTTGATGCCTGCTCTGCTAGCCCATCCCCAAACTGACGTACCTGGTGTCATGTCTGCAAAGCAGCCTCTGTGGTACAGCTGGCCCTCTGTGCTTCTATGCCTGTGCCTTTGACCAGACCCTAGAAAACAGGCTGGTCTGAGCAGACCTCCTTGAAAATTGAAGCTGGTGAGATGTGCAAGCTGCTTGGCTGCCATCCTGTGTGTCACCAAGTGGTTTAGGTCAGCAGGCCACCAATATCACAGCTGAGCTCTGTAGGGGTTTCCCTTTGGGTCTGAGCTTGGGTCCTTCTGTGGGATTAATGAGTTTTAATGAATCTGATGTTATGGTCTGTTTCCTTCCTCTAGTGGTCCTGCTACCCTGGCCTCTGAAGGGGACTATGCTGTTGGCCAAGGATTTATCTTACTGGATGACGTGGCTTGTCTGGGGACAGAGCTGTCCCTCCTGGACTGTCCCCACAGCAACTGGGGGCAGCATGACTGCTCACATGCTGAGGATGTGGGAGTCCGCTGTTCCCCCGAGAGCAACACAGCCTTGGATGGCAGCCTGGGTAACTCGCCTTGCCTCTTGCCCTGGACAGTGGGGAAGTGTCACTTGCTGGTTGGTTCCTTTGGGAGCTCTGACAGATGTGGGAGTTTTCCCTGTGCTGTCTCAGTGAGGGGGCTGCTTTTTGAGGAGGACTCCTAGGAATGAGCCCTGGCTGTCTTAGGGCAAAACTGCAGAGCTGTGGCTCCACCAGACCTGCAGAGGAACTGAAACTGGAGAGAATTGTGTTGGCAGTCTCTGAAACAAACCTGAGGAGCTGAGGAATCGTGGCTGCTTTAGTGTGCCATTGCTCACTGATGAGACGCCTCAGCCCCATGTCTGTGGGAAGATGAGACCCCTTTAACTAGACCCTTCAGGAAACTGGTGTAGTTACATTAGTGTCACACCGTGCGAAGACAAGAGGACTTCAGATGAGAGGGGCTGTGGTGTTGAAATTGGCACTCTCTTGTGTGGATGGCACACTTTAATTAAAAATGTGAATGTATTTCATGTTAGCATAATTTCCTTATTTATATGAGGCCTGATACTCTTCCCCTTTCCCTACTACAGAATCCTTTCCAATTTGTCAGACATTTTTTATTGAAATAGACAGTATCCAACTTTTTTGTTTTTCCTGGGTGTAGAACTCTTCTCTTACCTAGAATAATACAATAGTTTTATAACTTAATGGATTTATTTCCAAGGCATGTTTAAGCTTGTCCACTCTTGGCTCAGGAGTTAGTAACTTTCCTTCTGTTCTTGTTCTCCTCTTTACTCGCTGTTCAGAATACGATCCACTAATGATTTCCAGTATGCATCAAATTAATATGTATATAGTCTTCTGATTCAGCACAGAGGTGATATGAGGGACATAGTCTTCATATGGAAACACTCTTTTTTTTCTTTTAAGCTTACTGATATCTGGGATTCATCTTTTCCTATAGAACCCAAGTTCTGGGTACCTCACATTTGCTGGTATTTTTGCTTGCAGCGACCCATGTGTTTTCTGCTGCAGGGCCTCCTGTGCGGCTGGTGGATGGAGAAAGCACCAAGGAAGGACGGGTTGAGGTATTCCTGAATGGGCAGTGGGGCAGTGTCTGTGATGATGGCTGGACAGACAGAGATGCTGCAGTAGTTTGCAGGCAACTGGGATTCAGGTAAGAGCTCTGGTACAGGTATCTTATAGATAGAAACAGCTCTCAGGGGAATCACTTCTTTCTGGACCTGTTCTGGGGGCTTAATTTCTTATTTTTTGCATACCTGCATATGCCTGAGGGAGTAGGGTCCCATTCTCACAGTGCCTTCAGCAAGGACTGTACTACTGCCTGTGTGCAGAGTGACACATAAATAATATTTCTCTTAAAATGTGCTGGTGCATCAGGTTCACCTGCCTCCTGCTTATTGCAGATTAGCCACCCTCTCTCTAATTGCAGTGGCACAGCAAAAGCCAGGGCAATGGCTTATTTTGGTGAAGGTCATGGGCCCATCCATCTGGACAACGTAGAATGCAGTGGCACGGAGCACACCCTGGGGCAGTGTGTCAGGCCTGACACTGGGATTCACAGCTGCTGGCACAGTGAGGATGCTGGTGTGATCTGTGACTATGTGGAAGAGAAGGCCCAAGACATCAGAAGAACAGGTGATGTGCCCATTTCTTCTATGCAGAAATCTGGGGCTCCAGTTGTAGCATCTCTGCATGCTTTTGTGCTTTTCCTCTGTAGTTCTTCTCTTCTTTAGCTGAAACTTAACCTACAAAATAAGGATGTCCTGTCCTGCACCTCCTACTTTTTCCTTGTTTTCATTGTCTCTTCTTAGGAGCACAGGGTGCTCCAGAATGAGGAGCTCCACCCATGTCAGGTCTTTGAGCCTGCAGAACTTCCCCACAGCCAAGTCACCGTACCCTTCCTTAGAGCCGTAACCATGAGCAAACTTGGGGGTTTAGAGAACTGAGGAAATAGCTGTAGAGGTCCCATTCCTGGCATAAGACTACAGATACTGGAGGTAAGCACCTCCACCAAAACTGAGGAAACCTACGGGATCAAATCTTCTATGAATTCCATATGCACAACACAATGTCGTCCACTACCACGAGGATGAATGCCCTCAGGGAAGGCGAATGGTATTTGGCTCTGTGACAGCAGTTCTTGGTACTTAAGCTGAAAGTATCTATCCAACTGCTCTAACTTTGCCGTGCAGGTCCAGAATCTGGTGTGTGTGGGATGCGCCTGCTTCACCGTCGGAAGAAAAGGATCATAGGCGGAAACAAGTCTCTCAGGTACTATCCTGTAATTGCTGGGAAAGCCAGAACTGGTTTCAGCTTTCTTACAGGCTCCAAAAATAGTCTGGCAAATGCTGAATACATTCACACATTTTCACTTGTGATTTTTGAACTTGATTTGAACCAGTGGGCCTGTCTAGGGGAGAATGCATGCCAGCTGAGCCCAGATGGGGCAGAGTGAATGGGAAAAGAGGAAAACAGCTCCTCTGTGTGTGATGCCTATTATTCCCCTGTTT
This sequence comes from Scopus umbretta, assembly GCA_013400535.1. NCBI lineage: Eukaryota > Metazoa > Chordata > Aves > Pelecaniformes > Scopidae > Scopus > Scopus umbretta. The sequence continues at coordinate 48,879 of VZTL01038792.1, forward strand.
CTTCTTCAGAGGCAGTTGGCCATGGCAGGCCTCACTGCGGTTGAAGGGTTTTCGTCAAGATACTCGTTTGCTGTGTGGAGCAACGCTGATCAGCAGTTGCTGGGTAGTGACTGCAGCCCACTGCTTCAAAAGGTGCGTTTGTGAGCGGGGAGCCCCGAGGGATACTCAAAGATCAACAAGATAACCTCATACAAGGCCATCCTCGCAGCCCAGTGGAATCACTTGAGCAAAGTTTCTAAAACAAGACCTTCAGGTTATGATGTGTGAGCTTGGTGCACTTATGGAGGTGACTCAGTATAGGCTTGCTTTATCCTTCACTGCTTACACCTGCCCTCTTAACTTTGAGGCTTTACAACTTAAAGGGAACCAGCATTTTGCCATTCTTCAGTGCTTTAAGGAACTGTGAACACAAGGCCACACGCCTTGCAGCTGTTGTAGCCCTTTTTATAAGACGACAAAAAAAGTCTCGTGCATGGGACACCCATCGACCCCAAAAGCTGGCATTATCGCATCTGCTGAAGAGGTCCCACAGTCTTGTAGCTGGCACTGTTTCATCAGTTTGTGAGGAGATGGTTCAGTCTCATCGCAACTGAGACTTGTGTGAGTCTGTTTCTCTCTTAGTAGGAGTATCAGGACCCTGAGTGTCTTTTTCTCCAGGTTTGGCGTTGATGTGCGGCGCTACCTGCTGCGGGTGGGTGATTACCACACAGGCGTGAAGGATGAATTTGAGAGGGAACTGCCTGTGGAGAGGATCGTCCTCCACAGGAACTACTGGGCTGGCAGCAATGATAATGACATTGCCCTGGTCCGGATGCGAGGCAGAGAGGGGCACTGTCTCTCCTTCAATCGCCATGTTCTGCCTGTCTGCCTGCCCAATAGGAAAGAGAAGTCTGACATCAACAGGCAAGCCTGCATCATCTCCGGCTGGGGAGACACAGGTGAGTGATGTGGCTTTGAGGAGCAAGGAAGGTGGAGGAGTCTGGGTTCAGGAGCCTACACGGGCCAGTAATTTATGTCTGGACAACTTGAGGCCATGTTTTTACTGCTCCTATTGTCTGTACCAGCACATGGTGTCAAGGAGCAGAGAGGTGAGGTGATTTTTGTGCCATTGTGTTTTTTTCTGATTTTGAGGCTTCTTGAGCCTGCCCGTGTTAGAAGTTTTGGTTACTGTAGCATCCTTCTCAAGCTGTGGGAGAGCGCAACACTGCCATTTGGCCACAGTCCTCTCTTTCTTCTCCCTTCTACATGCATGTGTGCCCACAGCAGACCCCGTAGGCAGCAGCCTGTGCAGAGCTGGTGTACAAAGCCTGTGGGAGGCCCCCATGTTTCCAAGATCTCCTGCTTTCTTCATGACACTGTAGTAGCAAAGTGGGGGCTTAGAGGTGGAAGGAATCTCTCAGACTACCTTCCTTAATCTCTCTGGATACTGCTGCAGGGACAGTTGGGCTCTGAGGCTGGTTTCTGCACTAGGTTCAAGACAGCCTGTACCTGTCCTCTTGCAGCACATTGCTATGGAGCTTCCTAGGTAAAAGGGAACAGGTAATATTCTAGAAGGCATTAATTATTAAATACTGAACACTCTCAAGGCAGTGTTTTAAAATGCTGGGCTTGGTGGAGTCCTGACTCGCATGCATTCGCAAGGTCTGGAGACAGCTTTGAACTCTAAACAAAGCTTTATAACTGGCTGTCCAGTCCTCCCCGATTTGGGGCTCAGAGATGCAATGCAGGGCTTGGGGCAAGGAGGCCTTTCTGAGGCTGCTGTGACTGGAGCAAAGCCATATGTTCAGAAAGACTTGCTGCCAAAAGGCAAATAGCCCCAGGAGTTTGTCTGTTGATTTTGGACTTAACTATTCTTCCCAGCTGTTACCCCAAGTGTCTAACTAAAAATACACATTTGTCTTTTGAGTGAGTTGTGCCAGGTGCACGTGTCATTTTGGGGTGTCTGGGGAGGATCAATGAGCAACCTGGCCATGTAACTCCCTTAAGCTGTCCTGGGACTTAATGGCTAGAATCCATCCCACACACCAAACCTGGCTTTCCCAATGAGAGGTGCAATTACCTACTACCCTAGGTAGGTACTTACTACCCTGTGAACTTACCCTAAACCTTGGGCACAGAAAGGTCATACTCTAATATAGCACGGAAACCTTATGTTCTGAGCAAGTCTGGGGTAATAAAGAGATTTGAGCAAATAAAGACAAATCTGGACAAAGGTGAAGGGAGCTCCCTTTGAATAATATTTGGATGCCTCTGAAATATCTTCCAAAACTTCTATGAGGATTGAGCACTTCACAAATATTACTGCATTTATTCTCTTGAGTAAACGCTGTCCTTGTTTTACAGAGGAGGAAATGGAGGCTCAGAGAGGTGAAATAAATTGAACAAGGTTCAAGTTACTTGTTGGCAGAACCAGGAGTAAGACTAACCCTTTGATCTAACCTCTTTTTCCAACCTCTTCCCCATCTCTTTGATCTTACAGCTCTTTTCTGTGGTCTGGCTTGGCAGTATTTTTTTCTGAAGTTCTGGTGGTTCAGAGATGCTGAGCTTGGCCTATTTCTGTGCTGCAGCCTTGACATTAAATGTATAAACATCTGGTTTTGTGTGGAGCACCCTTGCTCTAGGTCACTGCTCTTGTCTGTATGTGAATTGGTCTGGCTGGTCTGTTCTGTTCCAGGGAAGTCCTATTCGAGAACCCTGCTGCAGGGGGTGGTGCCTCTTCTCCCGCGGGAAGACTGTGAAGTCCGTTATGGGCAGAAGTTCACTAACCGCATGATTTGTGCTGGGAACCTCTCTGAAGATAAACGGGTGGACAGCTGCCAAGGGGACAGTGGAGGGCCACTCATGTGTCAGAGGTCAAACGGGCGCTGGATCATTTTGGGGATCACTTCTTGGGGTTATGGCTGTGGTCGGAAGGATTCCCCTGGTGTGTACACAAAGGTCAGCAAATACGTACCCTGGATCAAGAAAGTGACCAAGCTAAAATGAAAATGTCTGCGCTCTAGGAACTTCAACATATGGTCCTTTTGCCCTGCAGCAGCAGAAGGCTGTGGCTTCTGGCCTGTGACTGATGGGATTTATTTTGTCATTGGACACTGGGAAAAGACTTTAATGTAGAACTGGGAGAAAAACAGTTATGGCTGACTCTCTAAAGTCTTTGGTTTCACTTTAGTCCGTAATCTCTGAGCAGAGGAAGTACGTACACACTTGTAAGAATGATAAGTCTATGTTGCTCTGACTATCTGAGTCCTGTAATGTAATCACACTTTTTTCTTTACCCTGGCACACAGAAATGGTAGAAGTGGAGAGAGACCTGCCTCTGTAAATCTATTCCCATCTTTGTATGTTTGTGTACTTGAAAAATGCCGCAAGGAGAGGTGAGATGCTTGGAAGATAGTGCCAGGCTCTGGCATAGTGGAAATCTTCAGATATTTTTTCATAACAGCTCTCTCCAGTTCCAGGAATCAGAAGATTTGACCTGAGCTGAGGAATAGGCCAACAGCGGGGTTGGTTTTTTTCCTTCCCTCTTATGTCTCTAGGGGGAACCTTCTCTCTTCTGAATAGTAGGTCTGCTCCCATGTGATCCCTTTAAAGTGTCTGTCCCTGCTATGAGATGCTTGTCCCTCCTGCTGTAATCCTGTATTGCACATTTCCAGCTGCCAGATGCTATGGTTTTATTGCTGCTTTCTCATTATAGTGGTTCGTTTATGTTTGGGTTTTGTTTTTTTTTTTTCTTCCTTAAAGCAGCATCTACTAGAATCAGTTGCTGGTGTGAGAGTAAATTTTCATTTTTAAGAGACAATAGCTTTCTTGCCCTCGTGATTACTGCAAAGAACTTAAAAATGTGACCTCAAAAGGCTGAATAGACATGTTATTTTTCTTTAAATCCAAATGCAATGTTAATCTCAAACATTCAGGTGTTGAGTCACGATCTAACAGCACTACGGGGACTTTCTCTTGGTACTTTATTCACCATAGTTATTAGCTGCCCTTTATTTGTGATGTTAGTCTTTAATATCTCTGTGTTCATAGTTCTCCCATGAAACATGGAAATACTCCTGGGGTATAGATACAGAACAAACACGGGGAGTGAGTAATTTGCTTGAGGTGTAAAACAGTAAGTGTGCTGCAAAGCAGCTTCCCGCTTTCCCAAAGTGTGTCCTGTTCTCGCAACCTCTGGGCTATGTTTCCTTTCTTCTCTTCTTTGCACGATTTCTCTTTTCATTCCTCTCAGTGGGAGCAAACTGGCTTAACTCGAGGGTATGCAAACAGTGCCATCAAGCTGTAGTTCTCAGCCTGAACAGAAATAATGCTGAGAGAAAGCAGGGGTTGTTGAATACTTCAATTTCTTCCTTCCCTCTCATCCAAACAAATTAACAGAATTTCCTCTTAGGCCTTAATTACTTTTGTAGGTTAATTTATTATTCTCAAGCAGGTAGAAAAATATAAAAGTAGACAGAAGGGCTAAGTGCATTAAAGGTTGTACTGTGCACAGCGTGTTCTTGCTGTGTGTAGACAAGCCAGAGAGAAGACAGGTCTGCTCAGCAGCGGGGGCAGTAAGCTTTGATGTATAACCAAGGACCCGAGCGCTGTGTAGTAACACAGAATGGGATACTTGGAACTCATAGCAGATGTGCATGTTTTGGGCTCGCTCATGCACTGTAGGGTAGGCAATGACTGAGTCAGGCACTGGCCTGCTGTCTGGAAGGTCTGCACTCGTGTTCCGCACCTAGGTATTACCAAGGCAAGGACAGAAGACAGAGCACAGCCTGTGGATTAGCAATGTCATATTACGGGGCATGTGGTGACAGAGTCCTAGAAATTGCCTTGGATTCAATAAGAAGCGATTGCCTAAAGCTTTCATTTGGCTTCTATAAAACAGTTTAATGTAAAAGTGCTGACCTGGCTAGGTGGCTGATTTTTGTATGTGAATGCTATACTAAATAGTTCCATTTACCCTCTCCAGGGATTATAGGACAGTGGGGTTACCAATGGTGCAACCGACTGCAATGGAAACTTTATTTTAAAAAAGAATTATAGGAATCCTGAAAACATGCAATATCAGAACCCTTGCAAACTGGCCTTCGAGACAGATCTGATCTGTTCATGCCTTTTCTCAAGGGGCTGAATGTCTGCAGTGGCAGCTTGTGCTGATAAGCCAGTTTGAAGTGCCAGGCTTGATCCCTGGGTAGCACTTTGCTTGGCTCCACACGGGCTGTGTTGTCCTACGGCTACTGGCGGAGTCCCTAAGACACAAGATGTAGACTACTCCTTATCTCCCAGGAAATAAAATGACGGGAGAACTGAGGGTTACAAACCTCCGGTCTTGTGGGGGATTAAATGCCAAAGTTCCACACTGGCAGCAACAGGACCTGTCTGGGAAACATGGAGGTATATGGCTTTTACCTTCAACCTCCCCCAATCCAGCATGCTACAGCAGCCCAAATGGAGTTTCTGTGCCTTGGGTGCTGTCGCATCTCTAGTTTAACCTGATTTGATCTTTCAGCTTACACCCATTACCCCAACAGGCATAGAAACATCCAAAGGATTGAAACTATGAGGTTATTTCCCTAAGCCTACTTAACTGGTTGCCATTCAGGAGTTAGAATAAATTACCATGTAACATGAGTGAGACACAGGCCTGGCATTGTTTTCTGAAATTCCCATGTTCTAGGTCAAAATATTTCTTTCTCCTAGATCTTGTCACCATGAAAGCTGTAAGAATCCTTGGAAGTAACATGCCATGAGTCCTGCATGAGCCAGGAGGAGGGAAGGCCTTCGCCTAATTTTACACCTTACTGGTACTGTAGGCAAGCCTGCCAATACTCTCCTCAACTGTCCTAACCTGTTTCAGAGCACCACTACTGCTCTTTACTGTTTAAACTGGGACTGTGGCCCACGACAAACTCATGTGCTTTGCCATTGAGGCTTACTTGAACTGCCTGGTTGGATGAGCAGCATTCAGCTGCCCTAGGACTGTATTTTGTACCTAATGTTGGCCAGCAGCAAATGTTTCAAAGGATAGGACATGTGAGTTTGTACTGAAGAAGTTTTGACAGCCTTTCTTTTTGGGGATTTTTGTTCTTGGCCCATTTAAATTAATTGCTTGCATTACCACTATTATTAAAAATAGAAGTACAAGTACTCGGTCCTCTAGGTATTGTACAAACACTAAGCATATCCTTTTGTGACTTTTCTTTTTCTAAAGCATGAGAGTTTATATCCCTAACTTTTGAAAAGCTATTTAATGTAACCAGCCTTCATCTTCCATATAAATGTTTAATCCCTTATTTAATCCAACTAAGCTCTCAGCCTCAATATTTTCTGGCAATGAGAACCAATATAATTTTATTCTCCATAGCACGTAATTTCTTTTTATGGTTCCTGAATTGATTGCCTTTTGTTTTCATTGAATCCCATCTGTCCTTGTGTTCTCAGTTATGAGAGGAAATAAGGGGCCTGGCTTTATATTCTCTGTTGTCCATTACTCTAGAGATAGTCCCTTTTCTAAAACTCCGGCTTTTCTGTCTCGCTTTAACCCAAACTGTCTAGGTATCTGGTAACACGTTGACTGTCTCTCCGTGTCTTCCCTTTCTGCTGAATCTTTAAGCTTTGGTAACCAGAACTGAATGCAGTTTGCCAGGAGAGGCTGTGCCATCTGCTGATTATTTTCAGTATTATGTTCTATGGCAGGCAACGCTGTAAGTGATTTCAGCACTGCATGTGTATTATGTATGCATTCTGGAGCTAGCTTTATACTTGCTAGCGTGGTCTTGGTGGCAGCCTAGCTACAATGGGATGAAAACCCGCCAAGGTTAATTCCCCCCTTGTCTCAGGCAGGCACAGCAGCCTCTCTGAGCTCAGAACGATTGCTGTAGGTACGTCTGGGGAGCGTAACGCAGCTCTGGGCAGGGAGCACCTGAATAGCTGTGTAGAGCTTTGCCTTGGCTGACATACCTGTAGGGCTGATACATTCCTTCACAGCATTAGCCTGTTGGATAAGGCTAGTGCACATACACTATTTCCAGGACCTGAGCTCAGTCACTGCTGCTGGTGGCTGCACTGTGCCACGTGGGTGCTGTGAGACAAGTTCCTATAGCAGCGTGGCACAATGCTGGTTATGTGAGAAAGGGAATGTCGCTATGACTGGGTGGGAGCATTGGCAGGAGTAGATATATGGCTATGGTAAGGGTCTAAGGAGCAGCTATTAGTGCTCCAGTATCCCTCTTTGAGGGAATGTCCGAGTGCTCTACAAAGGCTGACCCAATGCCAGTGTCTTCTTGATCTGCAGTGCCTGCACCTTTACCCTTATCAGCCCTATCTTGACACCAGTCCAGACTTTGGCCACCTGAAGCTGGATTAAAGATATATCCCTTTCCCATAGCTGAACACTGTTCTGATGATTTCTGTGAATTATGTTCTATGTAATTAATCAGGCAGCAGTTTATTAACCTGGATAGGATGTCAATTACCCTTCTAATCCTTGTACACTTATAGCAGAGAATAACGGATCAGTTCCTCAAAGGTATTAGTGGAGGCATTGGTGAAGAACGAGGAACATGGGTATTTGCTGTCTCAGGGGTAAGAGAGATGGGCCTGCCTTTTGTCTGCCTGCCTTCCTTTCTGAAGCCAATATCCTGAAGTCTCTTAATCCAAAAAAAGCTGCAGTGATCCATCAACCGCTTGAAGACAGATTTTTATGTGTATATTCAGCAATCAGATGAAAGCTTTTGAGAGATGAACTGCACTGTGGTATTTAACACCATCTTGACAGACTTGCTGGGAGTTCCTTGCAGCTAGAGGGAACAGAATGGTCCCTGGTGGTAACTGACTTGGGACCTCTCCTCGTGGAACAAGGCACTGTGACCCGGGCCAATGCACATCTCTTGGGCTGTATTTTTACTTGTTCAGAAAAATATTTCATTTCCCACATCAAGTAGAAACATTCACTTGTATAGTAGCCCACTCAGTCCTATTAAAATTTCTACTAACCAGGGGCTGAGTACTTCTGAAATCAGTCAAGTGCCAAAACTGTCATGTCCCCTGGGTTAACACCAATGGCTCACAAGGTATGCTAATAAATGGATTATACTGTGACTGTGTGGGGCTCTGTCTCATTTTTAATAAAGGAACCTGTTCCAAGGTCAGGTTTTAGGGATTTTTTTTTTCAGCACTGAATTAAACTAATTAAATTTTTGTATTAATGTTATTTTTAGAGCAGCTTTAACACGCTAAAGAATGTTATAAAGTCAGCATTATGTTTGCTGTCATTACAACGAAATGCAACAGTTCTTCAAATGCCAGATTTTGTGGCCATTTGGAACAGCTGAGGGTTATCTGCAGATCAACTCATTGCACTTAAAACTTAACAGGATTTGATATATCAGCTTCATAATTCGTTGTTATAGTTGATCTTTATATACTACCTTTGAACAAACTTGTTCAGCATGATTTAGTCTCCTTTCAGCCTAGGATTCATGTGTCCCCACTCTAAGAATGAAAGCCAACCTCTGGAAAAGTGGAAGCAGGAGGAGGGAAATGCAGTTTGAACGAGCCACCAATGTAAGAAGACTGTTCTCCTCCCTTCCACCGCTGAAATCTGCATTGCTGTATAAAAAGTCTGTTTTGCAAAATAATTCAGCTCCTTGCAGGGTCACTGCTACTGCACTGACTTTCCCAAGTCATTAGGGGTTGGATCGAGGTTTGGTGTAGCCGATGCCTGCAGACTCCAAGCATTACAGTGTATAAGTTTTTGTGCGTACTGACTCCAGCCTGCTGTTGGGAACTGACATGCACTCCCTGAAGAAAGAGCTGCTTGTGGTTAACACCTCCCTCGCTTCATGTCTGCCTTTGGGGTTTTCTACACCTACCTACATTTCCTCTCTGGCTTGTGCAAAACGGGAGAGCTCATGGCTGAGGTTTTTGTGAGAATGGATGGCATGTGTATCAATGGCGGGGGGAAGCAGAATACAGGCATTTTAGATGGCCTTCCACGTGTCAGCAGGCAGTGTTTCACCAAGTCAGTTCTGCAGTGCTCTTCTGTAGGCACTGCCTGGGAAAGAAACAAAGTCGAAACTGTGGTTAAGGTTACAGGTCTGTAAAGTCTCGTGTTTTGTTTTAAAGCACTTGACTGCTGCCTTCATGTGGTGAAAAGGCTTGGGAGGAGTGCATGGCATGAGCTTACTTGTTTTAGATTGCCAGCTGTAGGATAGCTGGCTTTGGATTTTGAAACTGAAATCTGAATCAGGAGGAAATTAGGCTTTACTTCATGCAGTTTTCTAACAGGAAAGCTACCATATTCATTAGGAGAGAGGAAGGTGGGCATTCAGGTATCACCACTGACATTAAAAAAATTCTCACTTGGGCACAATTTCCTCTTCCTAATGGAGGAAGACAGTATACTGCTCAGACAACCTTGGGTTGCTGGGCTGGGTGCTGTGCCACTCTTCAGGTGGCGTATGTAGAGGGGGTACCTAGCATTGGTAGGAGGTTTCTATGGGATTACGTTTAGGTACAAAAGTGAGAAGAGGAAGGAGAGGCAGCAAAATGGATGTTTAAGTATGTGGATGATCCAGCTAGTCATTTATGTTTAGAAAACCCCTTGGATTTAAGAAGTGCTGATGGAGGACAGGAGTAGGACACACAAATTCAAGCAAACTGGTGAAACCCAGGTGCGCCACTTGATCTTCCCCTCCCTGCTTTTCAAATCCTACACATTGTGTCAGAAAAAAAAAAGGCACCTTTCTCTTCACAGATTTTCAAAACCAGCCTTGAAAGGGAGAAACAACTGCTTTGGATCAGCTTTACCAAAAAGAAGCTGTGAAGCTATGTTGCTTTGATGTCAGCCAAGCAAAAGGCCTTGTTTTTCCTATCTGTATATCTGCACTGGCCTTTGTACAGACATCAGGGCAGCTGTAGCTCAAAGGGCTGAGCTGGAAACAGGTGTAACTCAATGCTGGGCTCATGTTCAGTTGCTGCCCAACAGAAGAAACACATGGGCAGGACTTAAAATTGCAGCCAATTAATCCTGCTGGGAAGCATTTGCTGAGCATGTTGAGATTCCCAGCCCATGGCAGCCCTGGGGCTCAGGAGCCAGCAGCAGGTATCTCTCAAAGGTTTCCACAAGAAGAGGTCACGCACCAGCTTGCTGTCATGTTTGCCTGACGCGCTAGCCTGGACAGTGGGCCCTCCTCACTGTGAAGATAGGGAGTGTGGGAGATATTTACTGTGGCAATGTAACTGGACAACACAGCTGAAACCTCTTTAAACATTTATACTTCTCTGTTACTTTTTTCTCAAAAGGAGAACAAAACCCCTTCAAACAGCAACAACAAACCCTTCTTCTTTGCAGTTTAACTAATCTGCTCTGCTTAAAACTGAGCTGTATGCAAAGAAGAAAATGTGTTTCTAAAGGTTAGTGCCTTCCTTACTATTTTCCCTCTCCCTGCTTGCATGTACAGGCTTGCTGGAGATAAAGCAGGATTACAACCTCCAGTTGCGGGATGGAGAGGGGACAAGTGTACTATTCAGACTACTAAACACACTGTGTTTTTTTAGAACCAGTAACCAAACACACTGGAGGAAAGCTCCTTTGCTTCAGGTTTACCATTTCATTATCTCTAGCAAGACTAAGGAGGTTCTGTGATTCAGCACAAATATACTGAGGTCTCAACAAAAAACCATTTTAACTCTCCAAATATTTAAACCACAGCTAGGTTGATTAAGACTTGAGAAAACTTTATTGTCCTACAAGGCTTGTCTTACAAGGGTTACACGGCTTTAACAATTTGCTTAAACCGATGCAACTTTGTCGTTGACACTTGGGGGTGATGCACTGTTTGAATTGGATGCCTCTGTTCAGCTGAGGCAGGAGCATCCACGCACAAGATGCCAGAAGAAATAAGCAAAGTGCATGCCACCAGTCACTAAATTCCTACTACTATTATATTTAACCATCCTGAATAAATATATAGGTTGCTAGATTCAGCACCAAATGTGACGACAGAATTACACAAATCTACTTTTCTTCCCTGAAGAAGACATGGGAAATTACCTTGGAAAATGCATTACAGTTTTGGATGGTAAGTTTTACAGGAATTTGTCACAGCATTTTGCAGGCATATGGCTGAAAATTAAGATCTGCCTAAAAAAAAGCTATTAACCTCTGAGTCAGCTCACAAAACAAACAGCTGTCAGTACCTGCTAAGGGCTGGTCACCTACCTAGAGAAGAGAGCTGAAAATAGAAGCAGCTGATTTAATCTGGGATCCCTAAGTCTCCTAAAGGAGGAGGATCCTGTTCAAAGAGCTTGCTTCTGGAATGCATAAGGGCCATGAGATCTGCAGATAAAATAGAATGAGATGAACACTCTTTACCTATACGCATCCAGATAATTTTAAGGATCCAACTGATTTGTTTTACAGAGCACCCTGCAATAGGCCCTACTTGCTCAAATAAGTACATCTAGGAGAAAAAGAGACAATCTTTTCTCCTTTGCTTCTTACAGAAACAGAAAAGTGACTGAGATGTATTCTCTCTTATCTAGCAGCTCAGGTAATTTTCAGCCATCGTGACTTGCATAATATTCTTGTTATTGTCTCCTTCCTTCTTACACAGAAGAGGCCAGTTAAACATCACATAACTCAGAAAGCGCTGAGCCTTACCCACGCTCATGAGCACAAAACTTGTCAAGGTACATTTTCTTAAATGGAGCACTGGCATGTGGTTGTAGTGACCACTTTTTGTAAGAGAGATCCTTATGCTGAATTGACAACTCAATTGACAATTGAACCTCCCATTGAATTCTGATGGGAGATAGAATTAACTAAATTTTTAAAATAAAAAAACCTCATATCCCTAACTCTGAGGTTAGATTATTTTTCTGAGGAAAGGCTGTGCAGAATACATAGATATAATATTGTAAAATGTTGCTCTTGCACTTCAGAATCATCTTTTCTTAGCAATGTTATTCCTATATTTAAAAGCTAAAGTGCCTAATCCTCATATTTTCAAAGACTAAAGTGCTGAGAAGCAGCTATAGTGCAAATTTTGCTACAGACAGTTTCACGTGAAGGAGCAGGTTTCATAGTGTGTGGAAAGCTTCCTCTCCTGAAGATGTGAGAAGCTTGTAAATACAGCAGAGCAAGGTACCGCTGAGTTTGCTGGATTATTTTAGTTAGCCAAGACCTGCATACATATGTTGCAGAATATATGTATGTTGGACCTGACATGAATGAATGGACTTCCTACGTCTCCCTGACAGCGAGGCTTTACTTACCAACTGACTGTACCCTCAACAGCAAATGCAGAAACCTGACTTCTACAGCAAAGGTGTGCTGAGGATCAGCTGCTGCAGCACTTGCATCTTTTTTTCTTTGATTACCATTTTTTATTTCTAACACTGTAGATTGATAGAGAAGGAATGTCACATTTAGAGACTTTGCTTGATTATGTCTTGGCAGACCGAAAGTAATGTAAGCTATGTTTTGCTTAATGTCTGCATCAAAAGAGGCTTTTCAGAGTATTTAGGAAGCTTTCAAGCATGTAACATTGCTAGTTAGCTTAGTACACTCCCTAGAGAAACTGAGTTATCTGTTGCTGAGTTTCTGTAAATGTGGCATCAAAGGAATTACCCACCTGCTCTCTACACAAAGGAGGGAGAGATTAGTGCTTTCACAATCTTTTCACCTTAGCTAAGGACATGTCCGAATGTGACATCAACTGGAAAAAAAAAAAGAGGACTTGCAGTGTAACACTTGATTTCTTTCCCCTCTGAGAAATGGAGAACCTCTCTTTTCAGTTCATTTTAGCTTGATGCTACTCCTTTAATTTATCTGTGAACTTATAGTGCATATTAGAGCCTGTCAGACTGTCAGCTTTGGTAATGGCAGAAGACAGAACAAAGTGTGAAAAAGAAAACAAATGCTCCTGCAGGTTACTGTGAAAGGAAGAGGAAAATAGACTTGTAACCTGTGAAATACAAGAGGCCAGACAAAATACGCTCAGTAATCCTTGCAGGCATTATTATCTATAAACAGCATCTTATGCTTTCTGAAGAGTAGCAGTTACGTTCATACATGAGGTCTTAGCCATAATTGTTGTCTCCTGCTTTGTAACAGTAATTTTAACAGCTGTTGCAAAGTATTCCCCTGCTGACTCCATTTTCCATGTATGTATGTATGTACCAGTGACTCATCTCACAAACAGCGAATTCACTTTTGAATAAGGCTTTAATATCAGGCATATGTTCATATTCTATAAGATTCCAAGGAGAGAATCTCAGACACCATCAGTTCAAAGTCTCCTGTGGAAAGGATTAGCCAAAGATTGGAAACTCCTCGATACAAATGGAGGAAACTTGTTTTCCAGAGCTTGTGATTCCTCAGGGCAGCTTTGCTTTCAGCTTCCCAGTATTCAGTGTCTGGTGATGCTTTTGTGCATCTTGCACAGCCACTTGTCTAGTTAGAAGCAGAGCAAGGAGAAATGAGCTGTGTGCTGTCCCTTCTTTTGTGCTAAAGCAGTATTTGTTCCATCTGTTCTACAGGCCCAGTGTTTTGAAAAAAATAACAATGGTTGTTGGTTGTGATTTCTTTGGAGATGTATAATATATATTATTAAGTGATTGGCATATCGTGAAATAGCAGTCTTCTAGGAGGAACAGGAACTTAAGATACAAGAATTATCTGCAGTTTGCCATAGTGTCATAGTGCCAGAGCACGAGAAACTACTCTTCTGCACATCCAATGTATTACTTAGACACAAAGCCATATGTGTGCTTTAAAAATTTGCCTTTGCTTGTCATTTCTGAGCACATTATTGCATGTGAAAAGACAATGAAATCTTTGCCGAGTCAGAATGGAGCTGAACAGCTGGGTTCCACTGCATCAGCAGTGATAAAATCTCTAGAGTGCTTTAGTTTGTTATAGAGTCTGTGTTAGATTCAAGCCATAGCAAGGGCACGTTTTACTTTCCACACAATCAGAAATAAAACCGTGCTGGATATGACTTGTAGAGTACCACATGACTCACCAGTGAAAAGCAGACACTTCTGGGGTGCAAAGCAGACTGTCTTTGATTTTTAGTCCCCAGTGAGAGCTTAAGAGAGGAAACAAATGTAAATGTTGCAATTCTGCTTCAGGGTATCTGTGAGCACTCATCTTGCTCATATGAAATGCTGCATTCTGAAAATTGCGTATAACAGGCAGAGGAATTTTGAACAGCAATTTCCTTCCTCTGAAATAAAAGAGAAAGGAAAAAAAAGATACATCCCTGTAAGGGAGAAACCATCTTAGTGGTAACCTTGTCATCTCTGCATGATTTCTTACTGAATTTCTTTCTTCCTAACAGAGGACTGCTGAAATTGTCAGATACTATTTTTCATGGTCTCCTCAGCAGTGTCTACAGCTTTTGTCTGTTGGGAGATCCACAAGGGAAAATACATGCCTGTCTCATGCAATAAGTTGGCTGGAAAAAAAAAAAAAGGATGAGTGTTTATGAACTCCTGTGCCTTTCCAAGCCATAACCCTGAGGACAAGGAGAAGCGAGTAATCACATCTGCACTCCCTCATGTTGGTCAGGGGAACAACACACGCAAGTCTGGTCTGCGCAAGCCAGAAGACACATTTTTTCAGTCTCCTGAAATGCATTTTAAGGTAGAAGTGCAAATGTTCACCCTGCTTTGTTTGCCTCATCACTTTCATCACTCTGCCATGCTTTCAGCCTGTGGTCCTTGAGAAAGTGAAAGCAAAATTCCTTTGGAAATTTTCACAACTTGTGGTATCCCAAAGCTGGAAGGAGGAGTGGGAATGAGGATTGCTCCAATTTAATGCAGTTAAACATAATGTGCTGAAGCCCCCTTATAATTTGAAGCATGTCACATTAGTAAATCTCTCTACCATTCCTCCTCTCCTCTGCCTTTTCTCGACATAATAGTATTTCTCTACTGGGTTCTGGTAAAAGCTAACAGTGCTGTGTTGTATATAATGTTGACAAAAGGTATCGGTGAGCAGCACCAGGCTTATGCCACCACCTTATCTCTCTGCCCATTTACGCCATTTCAAGTACCACAACATCTAGGTCAGAGTGCTGAATCTCACCTATAGTTGCCTCTTCATTCCTTGGATGTAATGCGTTTAGTTCCTTATTTTGCTCTTCTTTCATCTCTTCTCCCCCATCAAAATACAATTCAAAATGTCAGCTGTATTTTTTTATTATTTTAGACTCACACAATCTTCTAAATATTTTTCCCTCACCAGGGAAATCTTTTTCCCACAGGTGAAACCCTTCTTTCCCTTTCATGAAGGGATCATCGTGATGCCTTCATGTATCTGCTTTCTCATGTGGCAGAGATTCTTTGCAAGGTATTAAAGCCTTTGGCTCAGACTGCTATTGATGTAACCTGCTAGAATTCCCATTATCAGGCAGATGTGTCCCCCTCTCGAATTCTTGCTGGTGCTGTGCACTAACAGGTCACTTGGCAGTACAAATTTGATCCAGTTGGACATCAATGCAGCACAACTTCTCTGTCGGATTAGCCAGAACACGAGACAGAACTTGCCACGATGTGCTATGGCACATTGCCTCATACCTGGCTCGTGCAGTGTCCTGCCTCCGCTCGCCTGCCTAGTGCACCTATGGGATGTTGACCTTGGTGCATCGTGGGGATGCGTGTGGCAGATTGCTTCAACGAACAACCTGTTGCCAACCTTAGCCACCGCCTGGGAAAGAGTCTTGGGAGAAGCACCAAGCCAGTGTCAGAATGTCATTTGCAGCCTGGCATTAACCAACCATTAACATGGTGAAAACCATAAAAAGCCATTTTCACCTCTTAGTTTCTTTCAATATTCAGCACTAAGCAACAGGCTGCAACCCTGTGGCAAACGGGCCTAACTGTGATACAAAATTTTGTGTACACTATAGGAATTAATCTTCATTGTTTTTTCCATGCATGTGTGTGTTCCTTTGCTTCAAATTTCTTGCCAGATGCATCAGACGCAGGAAATTCAGAAGAAGGTGTAGGAAGGAACAAAATACCTGGAGTAGGGTAGTGCTGTGCCTCCCCAGACTAAAGCTGAAGGAGACAGCATGGTGGGCATACCCTGCCAAGATGGACAGGCTGGGAGTTGTGGCTGTGATACCAGCCTGGGAGCGAGGCATGCAGTAGAAGTACGCACTCAGACAGAAACGGTGGGTGCAGAGAGCCTGAGAGCTGTTTCTTGGCAAAGAGCCTGGCACTTGGCAGAGCACCCAGAAACAACTCAAGACAAAACAGAACCATCCCAAAGTAATGAAGTGATGCACTAAGCAAGGCTTTCTTACCTGGGGTAGTCTCCCCTCATCCCCCCATCCCTCAGCTTCTAGAGACTGGGCATCTTCTTGGAGCATTTGATTCAGATGCTTCACATTGGGAGCATCATCGTGCTCCCCTATATTCTTTCTCCCCTTCCCTCCCTTCCCCTTCCCTTCTTTCCTCATGGTGTTCTTGTCTTCTTTCCTTCCCTGGAGGATGCAAATTGTTCTTGAACTTAGGGAGTCCCAAACGCTGCCCTGGAGGATCCTTACTGAATTCGGGAATTATTTCCGCATCTTAGTTTAAGAAGTGATAATCCTCCTCATACCATGGAACAGAAGCTCTGCTGGCAAGAAGCATTCACTACTGACAGTCATCTTGTGAGCCCAGGTCAGAACCTGTACTCTGCACCAGCTCAGGTCACTGAGGTGTCCACGTAAGCAGCTGAGCAGAGATTTTGTAATAAACTGCATCATTCCTCAAATTCTCATATTGGCCTATGCATGGAAATTTTCTCCTCCTGAAACCAAACAGCTGCTGTACCTCTGCCTGGCAAGACTGTGGCGGGCTATGTCTGAGGAAAGCTGTTTGTCAGAAGGATGAAGACAATCATCAAGTTTGCATGCTGAACTGTGACTGACTGTTGTTTCGGTGCTGGCTATGACTTTGGGCCAGATTTGGGTTGATCAGGAAGTCAAAAATGTTGTTTGTAATGGTTAGGTGTTACACTGAATTTTGAGACAGTCTTAATTCAAGTCATTTGATAGAAGGTTAACAAAACCCCAAGTCTGGTAAATTCCTAAGCAAGAAGGTATCTACCTTAAAAAACTCAGAAGTTATATTCAGGTTCCTGAACCTCAGATCACTGACAATGGAAAAGGGAAAAGAAGAACCCATGGGCTAGTCAGTGAAGTACCAACTGTGGAGAATGGTGTGCTACCAGCTAGAGTTGCACTGGTGAAGATCCTCCTTCACACATTTGTGGAGAACTTTGTATCAGTAGAGCCACTTTGCACCAGCTCAGCATTGACATGCTGCTGTGGTGGTTTCGAGGATATCCAGTCTCCCACCACTGTTACCTTTGTGGAACCAAGGTCTAAATATTTTGACTTTGTAGAACTAAGGGCAAAGCATTTTACCCTGCTTGATGCTCAAAATCCCCAGGCTCCGCTGAATATCATGCTCTGCCTGCCCCTGCACACTGCAGAAAGGGACTGAGCACAGTAATTAGCTAATTGCCCAACTGTGTGTCATTAGCTCACAGGGTAATTACAACAACTGTTGTTAATTAATAGTATTCCTCGCTAGCTGAAAAACAGGTTCTAGGCAATTCTTTTATTTTCACCAAGGAAGAGTCTCTGATCTAATAGGCTTTAGTACATATATTCTTGTGTAAAGCTATTAAGGGTAGTATCGCTCGTCAGATGTCAAGCCTTGCCACATGTATGTGTGCAAGAATATAAATGAGCTCTTCCTGTGAAATGAAAATGTATACAGATAGCCTGATGGCGAAACTTTCTGACAAAAAAAAGCACAGCAAGCCTATTAAAGTTCTGAGTGTTTATTCAGCTAAAAATTATTTATTTATGTAAAAAGACATGAAGTGAATACTTTTCTCAACAATTATCTCAGGTATCTCCTCAAGATGATCCCTGGAAGAAACTGTCCACGTATTTTTAGAACAGTAGCTTTGGACAAGCAACACGTTGTTAGATGAAGTCTGGGAGGAACATTTGAGGACTATGATGACCCATCAATTAATTGTTTTGGATCAAGGACTAAGTGAATTAAGATGAGGGAAGATGGCGAGTGTTCCCAGACGCAGTTCAGTTTCTCTCAGCTCTAGGATTACCATTCCTTAGTACATCATTCTTTTTTTCCCTAGCTCTTTGGATTTTTTTGCTGTCATTTGCTTTTTTCCTCTGTACAAACATGGGAAGGGAGCTCCAGGTCCAGCCTATAGCTGTTTGGCTGACACTTTACTCAACTTATCATTTGGTATTTTACCAGTCTACTCTCACAATGACGTAATGAACTCAATCTCCAAACCAAAACAGAATTACACAAAAAGCTCAAGCAGAGCCTCCCCACCCCGCTTTCAGGGTGGGTAGGATAGGAAAACCTTACCTAACCTATGCAACACTGTACATAACTGGGATGCGAGTTACTTTCTGTTTTTTAGTTTCGGAGTTGTTTAGACTCCTGCAACTCCCCAGCCACCTGCCTCCTTCCCTCCAGCCTGTTGGAGAGACAGGGGCCTTTTCAGCCTGAGGAAAGAGGTCATTGCGCTTTGACTGGTATTTTTGAACAGGACTTATTCTTCTAAGAGCCATATTCCCCTTGTGGATATTTTTTTCCTTTGTGTTCTTTCCTCAGTCTTCTTTCCTGACTAACACTGTGGGGGTTTTTTGTTGATTTTAATAGAAAATGCTACCGGGAAGTTTAGTATTTCTTTCACCTCTAATCAGATGATCACAACTGAGTTACTTCTACCTCATGCAACTTAATTGTGGCATGTTCTGGGGGAAAAATCCCACCGTTTAGCGTAACTCGTGCTCTCCTGGTCGCCTTTGGTGGTACACGCAAGCCCAGCGGGCAAGCTTCTGTTTTATTACAGCCCCTTCAAAGCAAAACCGCTCTGCAGCCCGCTGGCTCCGGCCTGTCCCCGGATGCACCCGCTTGTTAAGAAGCAGCAGCAGCAGCAGCCAGGCCCCAACCGAGCACCACGGCCCTTTCCTTGGGGACGCCCGCCTTCCCTGCGAGCCTCACCCCGCTACCGGGCACCCCCTTTTCCACAGGCAGTTCCCTCAGCTCTTCCTTTCCTCGCTGACCCGGAAGGGCCGAGCCGAGCCCNCTGCGGTTCCTGCACCGAGAGTGAGAAAAGCACAACCTCAGGGAGACCTGGCCCTGCGCACAGATACCTGCTTTCCCCCAGCGGGAGCCCCGGAGAAGGAAACCGGCGCCTTCCCTCGTCCTCCAGCGCCGGGGCCGTTGGCGTCGGAAGCCTGCAGACCCTCCGCGGGGCCGGCAGGCACCTGTCCCGCCTGGAGGCAGCTCTCGTAGACTAACCAAACCCGCCCCCGCCTCAAGTACATTTTGTGGACATAAGCATTTTTTTTTTTTTTTTAACTTTTTAAAGAACTTGGTTTCTTTTCTGGGATTTTTACGAGCTTCCCCTTAGTTGATTTCCTGCTTCTCCCACTTCAGATAGCACTGGCTCTGGTTTTCTTGGTGCTGTAGTATGGGGATCGAATCAGAATTGAGGTTTTAAGTATTGCAGGAGCCCTCAAGTCCATCCACCTGTTAAAAGTGAGCAGTGCCGTTTCTGTCTTTCTTCTTTTCCCCCCACATCGGCTGTCGGATGTGATGGAACTCATGTTTGCAGAGTGGGAGGACGGGGAGAGGTTTTCATTTGAAGACTCCGATCGCTTTGAAGAAGACTCTCTTTGTTCCTTCATCTCTGAGGCAGAGAGCCTTTGCCAGAACTGGAGAGGATGGAGGAAGCAATCGGCTGGACCCAATTCTCCCACTGTCAAAATGAAAGGTGAGGTCACACAGTTGCATTGGGATGCTCTTTGGACTTGTGGAAGTTGTGGGGCAAGGGGGTTGGTGGGTGAGGAGATCTGCAGAAGGCATGTCAAAGGTGCAAAGAGAAGTCAGATGTAGGATCATTGTCTGGATAATTTTTGACCCAAGATTGAAACTGAAAATTTACTGGGGATCTTAAAGCTGTCTTTTGGGTGTTTTCACCGGCATGCGCTCTGTAGTATTGTCGTGCTGCTCTTCTGAGTAGATTTTGTGGGCTTGATCTTGGAAATTTCTATAAACAAACTACAGTCTTGGCTGGGAATAACTATACATAGGTTCCCACTTGTGTTGATTGAAATACACTAAGGTTTCAAAGAGTTTTTTGTAACTGCTGTAAAACTACCCATGACCAAGCGTGTAAGCCATCATTGTATAGAGCAGTCTGTTTTCCTTGTCTGTTTCTTTACTTTTCTCTCTTTTCTAGTAAATTAGCGAACTTTCTTTTGCAGTAGTAGAGCAAGAGGGTCTTAAGACTGTCACAAAGAAGTCAGCAAACTACAATGTGGCTGCTTCAAGAGTTGTTATATTTCCTTTCTTTTGATAGTAGTTTCTTTTTAATAGCAGACAGGAAAATAGATAACATTAGCAATTTAAAATTATTTAAAATTGTTGTACAGCTACTGACACTTTGCTTGATTTTTTTTTGTTTTTTAAAGTGGAATATAATTTCTCTTTTATTCTGATGCATCTTGGCCCTAGAATTCAGGTGATGTTTACACCAAGCAGAGCCAGACATACAGTTAACAGAAATTACACAAGCCCTTTCTACTCCTCCTTTTTTCTCCTTTCTTCTCTTTCAGTCCAGTGTCAGTACTTTTCCTGTTATTGCTGACCTTCATGACTATCAGCTGCCTCATTAATATCTCCCTATCTGGAACTGCAAAACTTCATTCTCTTCTGAATGTTGGCCTTACATGAACAGACAATGCAATTTGTATTGAACTGTACTGAAATCTGGCTGTGTTATGCTATGGACAAATGCTCACTTGTCACTGAATTAGGACCAGAAAGTACACTTTGCATTAACCATAGACTTTCCAGAGCAGCTTAAGTTTTAAATTTTTAATAGATTTGAGAACTGTCTCTAGTCCCAGATATGTAACCGCCTGTGTCTCTTGAATAGTTGGGATTAGAGCTGAGAGTAGGATGGAAATATTAAAAAAAACCAACACAAAACACGAGACAGAGAGAGAAATGCTGAATATGTATCCAGGTTGGATAGCTCTCTTGGATCCTGCAGCCTGGACACATTGGTTTTAGTGTGGAACGTTTGACTGGTGTAAAGAAAGGGAACACTGCTGGCGTTGTGTTTTTTAAAGCTATGAATCCTGAGATGTAGAAATAAGCATTGGGTGCAGGGTAAAGTGTATAAACTTCATGTTTTGCTTTAAGTCTTGTTGCATATATTAACTTGCTGGAAAGGAGCTGAAGTTTTGAAAACATACTGCTGTGGGAAGTCAGACGTCACTAGTTTGGCAGAGGTGTATGAAGCTGGTTTGTACAGATCTACAGGTCAGACTGATGTTTGAAAAGGTGATTGGTTTTGTTCAACTTTGAGATGCTTTTAGCCAACTGTTCTCCACTGGTTCAGCGTACGATTGTGTGTTTTATTGCGTCTTGGCCTAGTTCCTTTAGCTCTCTTGACTGAATTAAAAGCAAGCAGCAATTGCTCTGTCTACTGTCATCCACTTGTTGCATTAAAATGAAAAATCACTTCAGTAGACTGTGCATATTTGTAATCCTCAGTCTCTTTCCTGACGTGAAAAACACAATAGCTAACATTATTGTTGTGATAATTGTAATTACTTACAATTGAGATGCTGCTGTTTCAGATTCTGCAGACCTGCATTGGCAAGGGTTGTATTGTTTGTACTTGCTTCATATTTTTCAGGTTTTACCTGTAGAGAGACTAAGTTCCTTTGTACAAAAGTTTTACTTTAACAAGAGACATTCTGAAAGGATACTGTTGTCTGCTTTAAAGGCATTTGCTGGCAATTCCCAGGCTCTGGTCAGAGTTATTTCAAGAAGTATGTGAACATGGATTTGCTGCCTAAATAATTATTTATCCACTCTATGAAGTCACATATGATATTACCAACATGGAACGCTTTCAGGTACTTTACTGTACACAGTGTGTTGCCACCGAGTGTGGTCTGATGGGGGATCTGTCATCATCTGGGATCTCCTTGGATTTCAGAACTCCTGTACAATTTAATTATTTTTAACATCTTTTTTTGACAGTGTTTTTGTAGTCAGAAGAAACAGTTTGTATTGAGAACTTGCCGGATCCTGAGGTTGTCAGTTGTAGTGAATCTTCTCAAATGTGCTCATTCTTAATTGAGCTGTGTGTTTTTATTTCCACAGTTTACCATTTTGCAGTGGCCTGTGGTGTAGTTGCCCATGCAAACAAAAAACGAGGTTAGACACTGAGTTCTTTGGTGTTAAATATCAAGGGAAAACAAGAGGGACTATATTCTGTTAGCCTTTTCCTCCAGTTTGGATTTCAGCCTGTGTTTTGACTTGGAATTAGTCAGGCAAGTTATGTAATAGAAAGGATTTCTAGCTTTTTCAGTTGTTTTGAGTTTGCCCTTGTAAGCATCCAATTCTTTGTTAATTAGTTCAAAGAGAATCCCCCTGAAACTGATGGAAGTGTTGTTGGCCGGGGAGCCCTCTTCTTAAACAAATAAAGTACCCATGCACACCTCAGTTACGGCTTTCTTACTTTTTGCAACGTTTTATTTTGTTCTTGGGTATTTTTAATATTATGATTATGCTTACTGCAAATTTAGCAATAAGGCTTGGGTAGCTTGTTGCAGATACACAACAGTATTCATTGCAGAGGGTCACCAAAAAGTTGAGTTACTCACTTGTTGGTCAGTTACCCCATCAGCTTGCTAGAAAGATGATGAAAGGTGGAGAAAAACGTCTGAGTTTCACTAATATGATCCTTGGAATGGAATTCTTTATAAAAACGGTATCTTGAGTAGTTACAGGAGATGAATAGGACTGTAGCTGGTTGGTTTTCCCTCACTTAATTTTCACTGTGGTAAAGTCCTCTTATATTACTTTCTAGAAAGGAGTTTTCTTTTTAAATGTACAATTGCTAACGTGAAGGAGGAATGCGTTGCGTCCACTTTATGGATGCCGTTAGATTTTGAAACGGCTCTCAATCTCCACTGATTCACCTGTATTGAAATTCCAGAGGAAACTTCAGCAAAGCATTTCAATTTTGTGTATACCAAGAGTCCTTTCATAATTTTGAATGTTTATTGTAGAAATTACTTGTTCTTAAGTTAGAATGCCTTGATTGCTTGTTTTTACTCCTCGGTTTTGTTTTTTTTTTTTTTCATTTTGAATGAGGTAATGCTTGTAACTGATATTTGGCCATTGCCTGTATACATCATTGATTAGGAGCTTTCAGCTGTACTGGGCAGACAGGGAATTCAGCTCTGAAGTTAAGGTGAATGGATGTTTTGAAGAACAATGTCCTTGCAGTGTATTCAGAACCATCTGGTTCCCGAGTCGGTTTGTGGCTCCAACTCTCTTCCATATCAAATTACATTCCACCTATTTGTTACCTTTCTGCAAAAGAATGCACCCACTTGCCTTTTTGCCTTTTCTCCACTTTTCTGGACAGTCTTTTCTTTCCCAGAAACTGTTATAAGAGCCATTCTGACCCTCTCATTTCCCTTCTCAGTTTTTAAAACAGTTGTGGTTTTTATTGGTAATTGAAATAAGTCTAGTGTTTCTGCAAATGTTTTGTTAGCAATTATCTTCACATAAGGATTTTTGTGACAGAGGGCTTAAAGAGTAAATGTTCAAGTACACTCGTCATCTCTCCAAACCCATTGTGGCTTTGTTTCTTCTTGACAGCTTCTAAGCTCTTTCCCACCCTTAGTCCTTCCTGTTTCACAGTTTCTGAAGCATAAACGTTTACCAAACACTTAAGAAGTTGCCATAAATACTGTAGGATTGCTAGATAGCGTGTTCACAATGTTTTTGCTCAGTTTGTATTCATTCATTCACACTGACTTCTGCTGGAAGCATGCTGATGAGTTGTGTTGAAACTATTTTCAATAGGCAGCTGGTGAAAAAGCTTGATTTTTTTTCCTTTCCTTTACTGTAAGCTTGAACTATTGCATACTGTATTGCAAAACCCCCTCAGACTTAACTAAGAATTGATGCAGGCAGCAGTCTCCTAGAAAACATTCTCATTATCCAGCCCCAGACAGTTTATGTTCTTCCAAACTGTTAGGAGTGCCCACAACGTTAAGTTCTGGGCACAGTGCCGCAAAAATTTAAGCTGTAGAGAGGGAATCATTGGCAGAGAATAAGTAGAGCCTGAGGTGAGGATATGATCAGTTTAGAGAGACAACCTGATCAAAGTCTGAGCAGTGTCTACACTGATAAAATGACAGTGACTGGTTGTGATTAATTTATGCGGACAAAGAATAAATGGCTTAGAGAGCAACATCTCTTCCTCAGGATTCTCAGTAACTATTTAACAAATTAAAGTTAACCCTTGCTCAAGCAGTGATTGCAGAAAACAGCTGGAGAAACACATAGTCTCTTTCAAATTCATACTGTGCTCTTCAGACTCTTGTTCTTTTTGGAGAAGAATGTTGGTGTCATCCAAAATGTGTATGCTGCTTGAGTCTGGTGAAGCTGGAAATGAAGACTCTGTGGTTTGCTGCTGTTTTGTTACTATTACTGTGTATTAT
>VZTL01038793.1:4781-31642 GCA_013400535.1 Scopus umbretta
CGGGTGGGGGGGGGGGAGGAGCTAAACTTTATTTTACTTTTTTAAAAAATATATCATTACATTAACTATAGGGTGGAGAGAGGAGAAAAAAGGGAAGAATTACAAGAAGTGAATCAATAACTATTGTCTCTTTAGCAGCAAACCAACCTACCATCAACCCATTGCCTAAGGAGTTAGGAGACCGTTTATTCCCTGCTTACAACTAAATCATTGAGTATCTCAGGCAAACTCCTGCTTATTTCCACCAGACTAAGATTTAGGTTTTTATTTACTCATTAAATTGCTGTAAAATGTTTAAATTTAAGTTTTTTTCCTCCTTTAACAGCCTCCTCCAACCCTTCCCAAAAAAAAGCGCATCTCAAGGCCTTGCACTCCTCCATCCACCCCAAGATCTGTGGATCTATTTGCTGTCACTAGCAAATACAAGACAGCAAAATGAGTGGTGTGTGCTCATTACTGTGCTTTCCCAGTTTGCTTCCTTTTGCTTTTCAGAGCACTTTATTCCAGTCCTGCACTTAGGCAGGTGGATGGATGTAAGCACACAAACAACCCCATTAAAGTCAAGGGACTTCTCCTGCACTTTGAATTACACAGCTCCTTAAGTGCTTCAGTAGACCGAAGCCATAACTCATTAGGACTGGCAGCACAGGGATATGTTTAAGTATATGCTGCAATGTTTCTGCAGATTATTTATTTATGTTGCATTGAAGGGCTTCAACACCTGTTTAAAGTTAAACACTTGCTTCCTCAACGAGGGACTCAACTACCTTCTTTTCTAATTATATCTAGCATCCCTTCTTCCCCACACAATATTGCAAGGAGAGGCTGCCATGGAGAGCATCTTCTGAGACACAGAGTCTCAGAAGTGCAGCTCTACTGTTAATGCAACTAATAATTTCAAACTAGCAAGGAAAGCAGGCGATAGATGATTCCTGACCCCAGACGCCGTTGTGAGAAGTGTGTTGATTAACAGCTCCCTCTTATCAGAATATGGTTCTTGTATCAGCCTGCTTTGTCAAAATCTTACATTTTATATAAAATTTGTGATAGAGTATGGGCAGCCTGAAGCATGGTAAAGTTGAAGTTAGAGCCCATATAAGGGCACGTGGAAAGTGCAAACTGCTATGGAAAGCATTTTGAAAAGCCAAAAACACCGAAGTGACATAGCCTGCTGAGGCCTAATGTGCAACATATGGATTCTCCCTGCTCTTGGAAAGCTTTAGCATTAGAGCCTCTTAACTGTGCTTAAAAAGAAAAAAAACAACCCAACAAATCTTATAAACCGTTCTTCCAAAAAACAAGATTAAAAAATCCCCAACATATCTTAACAAAAAATAATAATCTGTTCATGTACCATGCTGGTTAGCAAGCTAAGTTGATTTATTTAGGAGCTTTGGAGAAATCTCAGCAGAGAAAAATATTACAGCCTGCTGTCATAATTTCCTAAAGTTGAAGCGTTCATAGATTTGTAATGCTCCAAGCTAGGAGGGGCCACTCTGTCATCCAGTCTGACCTGTTATATATCACAGGTCATTACATTTCACCAAGTTACCTTTGCATCGAGTCCAATAAATCATGTTTTGCTAAAAACTATCTCCAGAAAGGCATCCGTCTGGATGTAAAGACTTTAGGAGCCAGAGAATCCACCCTCCCCCCCTGCCCCTAGTGTGTTCCAGTGATTAGGCTCACTCTAATAAAAACATGTGTTATTTTCAGCTTAATTTGTCCAGCTTCAGCTTTCAGCCACAGATTCACGTTATGCCTCGCTTCACTGGAGTGTAAAGCCCTTTGGTGTTCAGCCTGCTCTTCCCGTGAAGATGCCTCTCTGGAGGACCTTTATGGAGGATAAACACGCGTAAGAAGCTCCATCTAAGTAATTTCTCTCCAACCCTTGATTTTGTTTTACAGCCATTTCTGTGCTCTCCAGGTATACACCTTACAAGCAGAACTTGCTGAACCTGCAGTATTTCAGCATAATTCTCACCAGAACCAACCACAGACGCGCTCAGAGCTCAGTAACACCTTTATTCATGCAAATGTTATTGGAGTACTATGCTGCAATCCCCTCGTCCAATATAACCAGTAGAGGCTTTTGTTTTCAAAGGTACAGCCCCCTTTCGCATAGGTGAGGTCTCTATTTCTTATTCTAAAGGTATACAAACTGGTATTTTAATTGTACCACTTCATTTCAGTGGGGTATGCTTACCAAGTCATTCAGACCGGTTTATATCACTGCTTAGTCTTCCTGACTTTTACCATTCAGACAATCTCTGCCTTATCTCCAGATTATGATTTTTACTTCAACTCACAGATAAAGATGTTGAACTGTCAGGTCAAATACAAATTGCCAGAAAAATCCACATTCAATTAAAATTCCTCATTTACTTACAACTCCTTCAAGGTCTAGTCCATCTAATATATACCTTATTAACAATGTGTAATGCTAATTTATTTTTGATAAATGGCATGAAGAAGGTAGTGTGATAGATACCTAACAAAATTGTATTACTTCTTCTAACAATAAACTTTGTAATTCCAGCAGAGGAGGACATAAGCTTTGATCTAAGAACTGATATTAATTCTATTCCTGTCCTTGAATGCTTCATTAACACAGCCTTGTAGAAATTAATTTGTTATTTTGACTGAGCCTAATGTTTGGTTAACCAGTTTAAGTTATCCCACTTGTTCTTTGTGGCTACTGACTGTCTATTTAATATGTAAATATTGGTAGTTTTACAAAGTGTCCCAGGTCTTCCATGGTCCAAAATTCAGACGAGATGAGCCTAAACTCACATATTTATGGTCTGAAGATGCTTATTTTGCAACCGCCTCAGCATGCAAAGACCCACATTCACGTGGCCTTGCTTAAGTAATTCATGGGTCTTTAGCAAGAAAGGTCTTGAAACACACTCTTTTAAAGGCACAGGAACCAAAACCAGAGGACTCTGAAAGGAGTAGGGTGATGCCGCTTGATTGGTACAAGTGTAGATTATCCTCACTTGAGAACACTTACATCCTTCAGTCATTTTACATGAGAAATGGCTGCTGAGTAAACGTGGCTGCTTGAAGATGTTATCTGTGCATGGGAGACTGTAGGTCTAGGGAAACCCTAATAACCTTACCCCAAGTGAATTAAATCCCCTGTGGGGTATCTGCAGCCCAGGAAGACACATGCACGTGCTGAAATGTTTATTTTGCCGTTCGTTCTGATGCTGGCAGTCCTGAGTGGTGGAGCCGCAGCTGACTTATCAGCTCTTCTCCCACTTGAAACCCACATGCCAGCAGGGAGTGTGGCTGCGCCCCCATCCCTTACGGCTGCCTGTCACCCCACAGTATCTTGTTGGGTTCCAGGCCTTTTCCTTAAAATTATCACATTCCACTTCCAGTCACCACAGGTCTAAGTCGTGCTCGCCAAAACTGATAGAGTTGCAATTTTGACATGTCAAAATCACTACACAAGCAGAAATCTTGTCCCCGATGGCTTCCCCTCCAGCATGGACAACGTTGTCCGATAAAGCCTGCATTTGCTCCAAAACTAAAATAGTGCAGATGCATTCTATACTGTGCAAGAGAGAACACAGCTAAAAGAGTTGCACAAAAATCCTCACTTCAACTCTAATCTTCAGATAACTCCTGCTATGTAATATGCTCAGCACCAAGGGAAATATCAAAGGGTGCTTCCAAATGATATTTTCACATTAAAAACTTGCTAAACAGCAGATCAAATCCTCAGCTGGACTGAATCAGTGAAGCCACAGAAATTTATCTCACTGAGAATCTGGTTCAGCATTATGTACATAAAATTAATGTGGCTTTGCTTGCCACTAACAAGTAACAAAATAAAAATAAAGTCTGCAGGGCTATATCAAATTAACTGGGGAATCACCTGAAACATGTGTTGATCTTTTAACTTGTGCAGAAACTGGGGCCTGAGGTGATGGCCTCAGTGTAGAAACGTAGATTGATTAGATCCCTAATCTGCAACATGTCTTTCATCCCGGAGTGGTTTCCAAACATTATTGTCACAGCTTGCTTTCCCTGATAGCTCCCCTGGTACATGATCACCCTGCTTCCCAGAGGCCTGGGCTACAGTTCAGCATGGCTGGTTACAAATGCACACCAGGGCCATCACTTTGGCATCCGGGCTGCTGTTGGAGCTCTTTTACATTTCCTAGGCACACACATTTCTGGGTTGACAAAATTTCGGGGCTTGGTAGGACAGGATGACCTGGAGCACTCAGACTTCAAGCACCAGGAACTGGTACCTTCCCTGTCTGTGACAAGTTTGGAGGAGGGGGAAGCGCAAGGAAGTGGAAGCCCAAGGACCAGCAGTCCCTGCTGGACCCTTCCATGGGCAGTGGGAATGGGTGAGCTAGACTGCAATCCCTGGCGTCAAGCCTTGTGCTGCTCTAGAAAGGGGGCTTTTGCTCCCTCCATACTGCCTGGCACATCATATATAACAGGCGCTAGCGTGGACACCACCAGACTGGTCTCTCCTCTGCAGTGAGCACCCTCACCATCAGCCATGCTCTCCTTACAGTACAATCAATGTGTATTTCATGACACAAGAAAGACTAAGTGCCCAAAACAGCGCATGGGTTTTGCTTAGCTGGGCAGCATTGATGTGCCTTTAAAAATGTAAATCAAGGTACCCTGTAGATCCTAAACTTTTCATCCCTGACACTCAACAATCCAGCAGAGCCTAGACAGCACTGTTATATTTTGAATATTTGCAAGATATGCTAGAAACATGTCAGTTTGGGGATTTGTGTGAATGCAGCTGATTTTATAGTTGGAATTCGGACACTTGCCACCACTCCTTTCCTTCTGCTGTCCTGCCCTCCCCTCACTCCTGTTTGACCTTTGCTACTGCCCCCACTGACACTTGCAGTGATGGGCGCTGTGCAGCCAGTGCTTCAGCCCCATAGTCTCCAACAAAGCCAGGAGAGCCCTCCTCCTTGATGGTGCAGCTGCCAAACACGGGCAGCTCTGGACCCTCCATCATCTCCCCATGGTGCCAGGGTCATGCGCTGCCTTTTCTCTGCAGAGGGGGCGAAGGACCACTGCTGCGGGATCCACAGAAATCTCTTTTGGCGCATTATTACCACACGAGCAAGCATCAGTCTGCAGCCGTTCCCACATCCTGGATAAAACTCCCTCCCTCCTCTGATTACTGCTAACTCATACTTTCCAGAGCTGATTTATCCCAGGCCTCATAAAAATGCTTCAGAGCAGCCAAAGCATGTTGCCTTCAGAGCACACCAGATTCTTTCTAGCACCAGGTATTTTAAAGACTTATCCTCGGGGAGGATGACTCCCCGAGTCCAACTCCTACATACAAAGGCTTCACGCTTACCTTAAATCACACGGCTGGGCTGAACTATCATTGCTGCTATTATTGTTAGCACTGGCAGGATCAAAACTTGCTTATCCTGGTCCCTGCCTCTTGCTCTAAATGGGCAAAAAAGAGAGGAAGGATGGGAGGAGGGAGAAAACAGCTGAGCTTCTCACAGGACCATGGCAGGAGAGTGGCAGTAGCTGGAGTAAAATGTTGGACTTACCTAAATCTCTGCTCAGCATTTGGCCACTTACCCTGTGTATTTGGTCACTGACTTGCTCTGCATCTCCACAGATATTCTGTTCCTACTCTGCATCTACTTTCCACGAGCCATAGGTACTTAAGCGAGGTGCAAGTCACTGTAGGTGACTATAGTGCAGTGCAGTGCAGCTAGGTTACTGTTAGCCAAACCTGTCTTTGACGAATAGATGCCTTCACTTCGGTGGGCCAGAAGCAGGCAGAGGAGGTCACCTGCCCATGCTTAGGTAGGACTAGGATGCACTACTCTTAAGATAGTGCCTCCAGCACTGTGTTCTTCTTGAAAGCAGGGATGCCAAAAAACTGGGTTCACCACTCACCCTGACCAACCACTTTCACTCTGCCCATTACCAGACTGTTTTTAGCTGCTCCCTGTTTATTGTAACACACTAAAAAATAGACCATTGTCTTTCACTGGCAGTACTCTACAAAAGAAAAACATACAGAGGTAGCACTATGCTAAGGCAGAGCCAAGCAGCAGTACAACACCGCCCTGTTGCACCCCAGAGAAAGGATCTACTAAAAGGCAGCAAACTGAGCCTCATCTGGCTTCTCTGAATCCCCCAAAAACCTTGTCCTGTTCTTTCAAAGACTCCACATTTTGTCTGAAGAAACAAACCAGAGAGAACAACCAACCTTAAACACTCCCACATGTAAACACGCTTCTCTAACAATGAAAATGGAATATACCCAGCAGTCAAAGCCCTTGACTTTCTCCTAGCTCGGCTGGTGGGAAAACAGACAGGCAATGAAAGAAGAGTAGAATACAGACCTTTGGTTTTCCTGTTTCCTACAGCTCCAACCAGCACATCTCTTCCACCCCCGGCAGAGCAGTATCACGTACGCCTGCCTGTTGGGGCTGGCACCCATCACGCAAGGGGCGGTGCAGACACAAAGGAAAGGACTTGTCCCTGCTCTGGCAATTTTATGAACTAAGTACAGTTCAGACATTAAAATTATTTATTCCTATTACTACACCTGCTTTTGAAGGGTAATGTAGATGTGTGTGCCCTTTTGTTTCACTTTATATCATGTGGGCACATGTTAGTCTCACACAGATACAACAATGCATACATTAATTTAAGTAGGAAGAGTCATCTACTTCTATTATTGCTACTATTCAGTGGACTCTGGATAAAGCACTGCTTTACAGGGTTTCTATGTTGACAGATCAGACCAGCTTCAGCAGTGCTTCTCTCCCTGAAACAGCAGATCCCCATCATTCCTGACACCAGGCAGGACACCACAGAAAACAATCAGAGGTCTGCAGTGAACAACGTCTCTCCCTAGCCAAAAATCCATCCCACAGACTTAACATAATAAGTTATTGTCTTCTTAAAAAGCAGCAGACACACTGATCACCCTCATTAAGGAAGCAGGACAATTTTCTTCTATAAAACTTCAGCCTTCTTAAATGTTGTAACTGGTCCAAAGGGAGAAGTAGAGTAGTTTAGTAGCCAGAGGACAAATTCACAGCTTCTCCATATGCTGTTGCCCAACTGGGGGAAAAATGAAAGGGGAGGGGGTAAATTTGCAGTGTTGAACTTCTCGTTTTCTTCTCTTTTTCTTGTTTTCCTTTTGAGAACACTGCTCTTGCCATGGGGCAATGGAACACTGGAGGGATGTTTTTCCTCCAAGCAGCCGGACCGAACACATCAGTTCAGCTTGCTTTCCAGGCTCATGGCACAACATCCTCAGCCAAGGCCCTTGGCCTTTAAAATTTCCTGCCCTAAAAATCTGCCAGGGTCCCCGCTTGGCAAGCTGCAACCTGTATTATAAGGCTTTTTGGCTTAATCTGTTTTTTAATTATGTTTTATTTTTATTTTGTTGCCACGAGGACAGGCAAGTGCTTAATGGGAATTAATCTGATGGGGCTGTCTCTGAAAGTGAGTCGGAGATGTTTGCTTGTAATGAATGGCAATACGCTTCCCTACATCTGTGAGAAGTACAGCTCTAAATAGATGCATTAACAAGTAACCTCAAAGCTGCCTGGCAGCCCAAATTGCTTTCCCTACTTTGTTGTTTTACATGCATAAAGTAGACAACAGAGATGCCAGTTGGGGCCAGGTAGGGGATGCACAGGAGAAAAATGCACAGAGATGCAAAACCAGAGCTTTGCAAAGTAGGGAAAACCAGGCAAAGATGACCTGAAAACACCGCTAGATACTTCCTCTAGCATTAAAGCCAGCAAAGTGTTTGCTGGAGAATTACACATGACCCTAATCAGCACAGGAGGTCCTGGAGGGAGGGACATACATCTATGGCAGTCAGGTTCCAAACCACTTTGGCTGTCTGCGTTGCCTGCACCACACTGCAACACGACCACGTGCCCATGTGGTATGTATGGTGAGCATTGCAGGGTGATCAGCTCCTTTGCTCAGGAGAGGATGAGAGCGTGTGAAGTTTGTCAAGAGTGAGTTTCCCCAGTCCCAAGAGGATGGAGGGACCACACATTTTTAGGAAAGGCTGCTTGCCAGTGGTCATCCGCCAAGACTTAGGTTACTGAGCACTGCAGCAGCAAGCTAGATTTACAACCCTCAAGCACAGACTGGGTCTTTCTCCCAGTGTTTTCCCAGAGGTTTCTGGTGAGACTCTAATAAACATAGTGGTGAAGGTGCTGAGCCCAAACTCCCACCACCATGTAATTCCAGTGGGTAACAGATGCTCTCAGGTAGTTCTTGTGGTGACCAAGGAAAATGAATGCACCACTGAAATGGTGGAGACAAAGACAAACATTTGGTCCTTTGACAGCTAGAAAATTTATGTATGATGATTATTCAACATGGGATTAAAAGGGATTCCTCATTCTACCCTCATTCACCTTATGTTTTGCCCGTCACTGAGATGTCATTTTATGACTAATTTTGTTGTCTGAAGGAATGGATGCATGCCAGGATACCAAAACTTATTCTGAATTAAATCTACAAAACCCCATATATAATAAAGATGTTCAGTGTGACATTATTTTACATTAATGTGATACAGGAGCAGCTGTACACCCTGAGAGTTAAAGAGATCTTGAGCTATTTAAAAAAAACCAACCACATAAAAATGCCAACATACCATAGAGCTACAGCTATTATTCTTCTTTATACAGCTAAAAGAGCCAAAACTATTTCTAAAAGTCTAAAAAGATCACCTGTTAAAACTGACAACCCTAATTTGTAATATAAACACATTATTATCCCTTTTGTGTGTAATACAGAAGTACACATCCATTCACTTCAGCTTAACCTTGCAGTTCCTTCTTCAATCTCCTTATTTCTCATGACTGCATTCCATTTAAATATATATATATACACACACACTCCCCACCCCCCCATGTTAGGTTCTGTTGCTGTGGGAGCATAAACACTTTTTACTAAGATTTCACCATCTTCCTAACAGCAAGGGTTTCTGGGGGACAGTAACAGCAGTTTTGCAAAACCACCTTGAAGTGCCCCAGTGGTACAACTGCAGATCCATTTCATCCAGTGATTATATTGTGTTTCCTCCAGCTTCTTTACTACATGTCCTGTCAGATAAACACATTGCCATTTAAATTTTAATCCCTTTTGCTAGTAGTATTGAAACAAAAACCTCAAACCAGGAAAGGACGACATAGACTTTACTTACCTGAGCCATACAAAAATTGCTGGCATTGCAATACCAGCAATAACCAGCGATTCCGTGTCCTTTTTCTTTACAGTGTTATTCTTGGTGCACAAAGACTGCTGGCTTTGAGACTAAACTTTGCTCAATAAGGTTTCCATCTCACATAATGATCTTCTCTTCCCTTTTTCCATTTTTTTGTTCTCTTCATTAACAGCTAATTACATCCAGTATCTGCACTTTCTCAAGCACAGAAATACTCATATTTTGGAAAAAAAAGTAATGTACCTGGTTATTCCAGCTAGCATTTTCTGGATCTGAATGCATAAAACTTCTAAGGTCTGATGTTTTGTGGTTGCAATGGCAAGCTAACATTGAAAATGCCCTATGGGAAACTTAGGTATTTTACTGTGGCTTTGTTCACTTGTTTATCGAACATAATTGGTTTAATTGTTAGTTATTCAGATTTATAAGTTACACTGATCTAAATAATTCCCTAGTCAAATGGCAGACAGAATCCCTGATGCTCTGGGCTTTGGTGAGATTAAATGAGTTGTGTATTAAGTATGTTTTAAAGCATTTGATCAAAATGCATTCAGCAGACTCCCACAAAGACGTCCAGCCCTCTTGCTTACCATGCTCCAGTCTGCTGCAGTTTTCTATGGGAGTGGTGGTCGCATACATCTATGATAAGTTAAAGTTGTCCCCTAAGTGTGCCTGTGTAAGCCTTTTGCATGAAGAGAACCTTGGTTTGAAAGCGGTAACTCCAAAAACTGGGCACATAAATTGTCGCCAAAGCAACAAGGATGCTTTCTTTCGCTCACGTAAAGATTCAGCATAACCAAATCAAGGCTTCTCTTACAGCACTACTCTTCAAAATATAAATCAGAATTTCAGGGAGCATGTTGCCTATTTACTATCTCCTTGCACCCCTCTTCTCCTTTCACATAACGGCATATCTTAATCTGCTTTTTGCCTACTTGTCATACAACTGCTTTCCCCAAACTGGGCAGGCAGCAATTCATAGTGCTACTTTTCTGCTTTTACAGAAATTACAGCAGAAAAATAAACTTGGGCAACGGCTTATCACACTTTCACTGTCCCAGTTTAAAATAAGCTAGACCTTTTGAACAACTTCCAGGCATCAGTTTGTTTGCAGGTATCATTTTCTGTCCCACAATGTGCACTTCCCCAATTCTTCTATTCCTAGCAAGGTGAATTTTTGCAGTTTTGTACTAGGACCAGGGAACTAGAGGGAGAACTCTCTTTAGATGCCTCTATCCAACTTTATAAAACATGCTACACAGACCTATTGCATTTACAGCCACAGGAAACAGGAGCAGCATCCCTGAAATAGCAGAAAGAGCAAGGGAGAATCAGATGTGTAGCACTAAATATTGACTGCACTGATTCATATGCATGTGTGTACATATCTGCCCAGCTAGAGCTTCTCTGGTATTTGAAAGGACAGTAAACCCTGAAGAGCCTGAATGTTCACAGGGGAGCTTATCAGTTGTTGATGAGGCCCTGTCCAGCCTTACAGACAGCCAGTTTCCTTCTGCACTGGGGCACTAGTTTGCTGTGGAGCCAGCAGAAAGGTGATAAGCTGCGGAGAAGATTTTTTAGGAGTCTTGCCTATCTTTCACACCAAGTGGCCAGAGCACATTTTCCACAGTTGCCACTTACAGATAGGCTGGCTGCTCTCGGATAATGTCAAGAAAGAAATAGGAAAATGGGTTCCAGTTTGCTTCCTCTCACAGTCCCATAGGACTCTGGGGTTAGGCCAGACTTTTTTTCTCTCCCCAACCCCCCTTTTTAAATATATAAATCTCCTAGAGCTTAAAACTGCACCAGACAAGGTAGCTATGGAGTCAACTCAGAGCAAGAGACAGATTTCAGACTGGCTATCAGCAATTCCCTGTCTGCAACTGCCAGGCAGGAAAAGGCTGCAAGTTCTGCCAGTTGATAGCAAGAGCCTCAGCTAAACTGAGCTGCAAAGCTTTTTCAACCCTCTCAGGGGAAAAGGGTTCTTGCAAAGTTTACCTTTTGCCAAACCGCGAGTGACTCTTTTTGGGTTGGGTATGAAGTAAGGGCAACACAGAGCAGGATGGTGTTGCTGCTTCACCAGGAAGCAGCACGCAACACCCAGCTCCAGGACAGGGCATCCTCATCCCTTGCTCCCCAGGCTGCTTCTCTAGATACCACGGGAAAGGCAAATATGGGGTGGCAGAGGTTAGCATTCAGGGGAGATAACATTAGGAAGCTCCATGGGGGGGCTCAAGCTGATGTCTGAGGTTGCTGTATCTTCATCTTTGAATCTTGCTTTGAATGTTTGACCCCCTTGCAATTGCTAGAAGCATACCAGAGCGTTATCCTGGTCACTGCTTTCCAGGGTTGCAAACTTGTGCTTGCAGGTTAAAACATTTTATCCTCAACTTCTGATAATGACAAGAGACATCTCAAGTTACTTGCATATATTTTTGTTTAACACTCCCCTTGGGATAATGCTATTAGCACATAACAATACACAACCACTATAAATCTGATGTCCTGTAGGACTGCAGTGGAATTGCATCGAGCAGGCAGTTTTCTTTTACAGCAGAAACTCTTCCAACTGCAACATTGCATTAGCCCCTCTCAGCATCTAAGCGAGCCGTCCTCATTATTGCCTTCCACCAAAGAGACTCCCAACAGAAGAAAGAGATTTGAGTAAAAGGCTACGTGATGCTTCAGAGGCTTAGCTGAATCTTTGCTGCTCTAAGGCATAAATTTGAAATAATAGAGTCCTGTGTTCAAGCGCTGCTGTGCCAGCCCTTTTGAGTATTGCCAGTATTTTGGGCTCAACGTGTTAACAAGGAAATGGCTGAAGGGGAGAAAAGGATTTCAGAAGTTTCATTCCCAGTTCAAATTATCCCTGGAGTCCAAGGCCTGAGTTTTCAAGCTGCCCATGTGCTGCCATCTCTTCTGTTTCATGAAAGCGCTGGTATCTTCCACTTCTTGACACCACAAATCAAACACTTCTCAGCTGAGCTCCTCTTCCTGCATGCTACTGTGACAATTTTGTTCTGCTGATGCACAGAGGTTGTCTCCAAAATATCTTTGCATTGGGCTCGTGCAGCGCCAGGCACGAGATGGCTTCTACGTGTACCTGAAAATAGCTCTCTTGCCTCTAGCCTGCAAAGGGAGCAGAAAAGGAGCTTATTTCATTTTTCACGTGGTTCCCACATGGCTTGCAGCCCCAGACCGGGTTTCTCCTGCTTGTGCAGGCACGGCACTGCCAGCGTCCTCCGCAGCTGGCACCCACTGCAGCCCTGGCAGCTTCACCCGGCAGCATGCCAGAGGCTTCACAGCCCCATGCTGCTCCTTTGCAAAGTGATAACGCTTCTAATTAGTGCAGAGACCTCCCGAAAGGGGGGCAGAGGTGCGATGTAGGGACACAGAGGTGGCCCAGCCGGGGCCGCTGTGCTTCCAATGGTAATGAGGCACTGGGGCTGGAATGAGGAGAAGCCAGGAGATAAGAGAGGGCAATAGGGGAATATTTTGCTGACAGAAAAGAAATATGCTTGGGACTAATGTCTAGTGCCAGTGATATTTTAATGTCATTGGCAGGGAGCTGCTCTTCCAGGCGGGCAGAACTAATTTGGTGTTTTTGGTGTCTTCCCTCGGGTGGATGGGCAGACGGAGGGTCACGCTCCCTCTGCCGCTCACCACCCCAGTGCTGGGGGTGGAAAATATTCCCTGACCCAGCAATCAAGAATTCATTAAGGAAAAATAATCTCAAGGCCTGGCTTTCCCTCAGGGCAACTGTTATGTTGGTGTTACCAGTAACCACAGTGAAGTGGCTCCTGACCCATGTGGTGCAAAGAAGGGAAGAGCCAAGCCTGCAGACTTCCAGGCCCCCGATCCTATTTAGCAGTGGAAATTAATGAGGCACCACTACGGCTGAATTACTCACTGAAAGACCACCTCCATGACCCCTATGTCTGTCAGCAGCAACAGGAGCACTGACCTGGCCAAACGTTCTTGGTGCTACCAAGAAAGCTCAGCACAGGGGTGTAAATCCACCATTCAGAAGGGCCCAGCACCGGAAGATGGTATTCCTGGTTTATGGTCTGCAACAAAAAAGGCACATGTGCAGGACAGAAGAAATTTTTTACTGCTTTGATCCTCTGAATACCCAATGGAGCCACACACGTGCACAAGGACATCCCTTGTAGAGCCATCCATGTCACAAGGACAGACATTGTACCATCACAGCCACATCAGTGCTTTTCTACATGTCCATTTGCAAAACCCTTGTTCCTTGCAACATCTTGATGTTGTCCTTGTGCAGCATTTCCCAGTGATGCAGAGATAGGAGATCACACCAGTTCCTCCTACAACAGACCTGCAAACCCCTTCCCCAGCACAAAATCGTGTTATTTTACAAGCTAGTTTTCCACCATGGAGATTTTACTAATTCCTATCTAATAATGAAATAACTCAAAATATATGGTGCAGGAAAGAGGAAGCTTTTGACTGAATCCATACCACTTTCTACAGTTCCTAATTTGGTGACTGTCTATCAATTAAAAAAAAAAGTAGTTGTAGAAGTTATTTGGGCAGGCTGCTTGTGGTAGCTGCCTGAATCAGTCCTGGGACTATTAAAGCAACTCAGTTCATCTAGGGTGGTAAGAGCAATTCAGACCACTCCTTCTACATGTGTGGATCAGTCTCAGTGCCTGCTGCTGTCACCCATTTCAGCCTTTATGCCTAACAGCAACATTCACCCTGAGTATTCACCTAGCACAGCTAGATGAAGTCTCATTATGGATGGACAAGGAAGGAAAAAATATGATTTTGGGCTAGTTTAATTTCTGGAACATCAAAGGCTGATCCAAGGCAAGAAAAAAAAAAAAAAAAAGTTCAATTTACTCTTTGCAAGGTAAAGAAACTAGACCTGAAGACATGTTACTTTAATTTGTCAATGTATCGCAGGATTCTACTGAGAGCTTTCATTGTAAAGAGCCTGCAGTGTGGTCCAAAACAATAACAGGGTATTTGTCAGGCAGGAAGAAAATCCAGTTTCATTATGCTGAGGGACACCAAAAACTGGAGAACAGACAGTAGAAAAAAACACATTACTGTAGCCTGGGTGCAGAGGTCCGCCAAATCCGGAGAGTGGAAAACAAAAAGGCTGTAACCTATACTGGATAATATCAGAGACTACAGTAAGAAGGTTAAAAGAAATCATCCCTTTTTACCACATGTTTATAGCCTGCCTTTGTTTAGGCTTACAAGCCTGAAGGCTTATTTTTCCCTCTTGATCGCTAGTTTTGGAGATTTTTTGTCATTGCTTTGTCCAAGATGTTGCTTTTCTTCAAAGAGCTTCCACAGACTTCAGTGCAGAATTAGGCCATTGGTCACGCCAGGAGAGGAAACACCAAATGAGTATACAAACAGGGGGAGAAAAAAACACATCCCAGACGAGACCAATCCAGCAACAGAGACATGCACAGGCTCCCTTGTAAAATGTGACAATCAATATAACAAAGAGAAATTAAATTCCTGCCAACCCTCTGACAGACATCGTGCATGCTGGGCCTGGATATTTCCTCCTCTTCCTCTCTGCCTTAAGAGGGGATGTTATTTGAGCCAAACATGAAGCTAAGCCTGTCAATAGAGATTTATTGGCTTGCTGACAAAGTCTACCAGTTGCAGGCAGCACTATCACGGAGAGACTCAGCGAAGGCAGGAGCATAAGAGTTGCTCAAGAAAGCATCACTCAGACTGATGGGGGCTAACCATTGTGTATGTTTGCCTAAACTACCAGCTAATTGAGGTGGGAAGTGACTTCTCAAGAAGACGGACACTCCTCCTGATCTTGATTAACTCCCTTTGTGTTGTGGTTTACAGAAATATGTCAGTGTTCTCCATCAATCTGCCAGCAAGTCTTTTCTCTAACATATTTCAGCTTGCCACTTGGCCTTTCACTGCGGATAGGTGCTGCCACAGCTGATATAGCTCCCTCATGACATCAGGGAGCAGCGCTACCTCTTCCTGCTGGTGCTGACCTTCCTCCTTCGCAATAAAGATGAAGCAAGTCAGCAACTTTCAAAAAAATGGTGTCCTGGAGTAGTTGCAGTTGTGGATTTGGAAGTGAATACTTCTCAGGTGTCTTTTAAAATCCTCCCTAGGACTGAGAATAGTTATAAAAAGTAAGTGTTGGGGGCAATGCCGCTGAAGAGTATTGGTGTTGCTTTGAATACAAATCTATTCGTATTGCCAAGGACAATTATAATATTTTAACTCTTAAAAATATTATTCTTCTTTAAATCTATAGGGATGTTATGACATCTCAGTAGGACAATTCACACTACACTCAGAAAGAAGTGAAGTTGCAAATGCAGGTTGGGAAACACCTGCTGGGGCAACCTGATGGGAAAGGAGGTGGGACTTATCGCTAACCATAACTCCTCAGAAAGCAGCAACACGTGCCTCTGTAGACTGTTCGGCACATCACTGTGCCCTCTGTACCCCTGCTAGTGCTCCACTGGAGTACTGTATAAGGTATCAGGTGCAGTACTTCAGGCAGAAGTAAAGATTTCTCAGTTGTGCAGGAAAATGCATTTACAATTACAAAACAGCTTGAGGGAAGGAGAAAAGGGACTCAGGACGGAGAAAGCTGGGCTGAAAGTAATTCTCTTAAAACACCCTTCTGCCTTTAGACCTTTCTACGCATCCTTTTTTCCTAGGGCACCTTCCTCTTTCTGGACCACCATGTTCCTCTGCTACCCCAGCAGCAATCCGTATGGGGGCTAGCAGTCTGCTGCAAGAAAAGACATGGTCTGGGGAGTCTAGGAGAGGGCATAGAGGGACCAAGAAGAGACTAGACAATGTGGCTTTAGAGGAAAGGTCAAAAGAATCAAAATAGCTGCTGTATTAATTGAAAGAGACATGGGGAAGGGATATTTCATTTGCTCATTGCCTATCAAAAATGATGCAATATGTTTAAAAAAAAAAAAAAAAAGGAGAATGGTAACTAAGTTCATACATCACTCAGATTCCTAATAACCTTGTGACTACAACATAGATTGGTTTCAGGTTGGGTTGTCAGACGAATGGCTTCTTATGAGTGTTCTGTATTGCTTCTTTGGGAAAGACCTCCTTTTACTGTGCCTCTATACAGCATCTAATTCAGAAAGACCCTACTCCAAAATTAAAGTCTATGGGCAACAATACAGAAGTCCACTTAAGAAAAGCTAGCCAGTTTTAAATAGCTGGAAGAATTGGCAGGGAACATTCTACTTGCTTAATCATTCATTTGGTCATCACTAAGTCTGCATAATATTCAAGATCCAAAAGAAAAGCAGCTTCAAAATCCACATTTGTTTTGGTTTTTTGCATTATCCTGGAATTTAGGTGGTTGGCATTTAAACTCTATATATACATATATATATATATATATATGTGCCAGATCATTAAAAGAGATAAAGGCCAAGAAAGCTTCAGATATTATGCAGAGTGCTAGTAAGCTAAAACTTTTGCTATGTTTATTTTAATTTTTTTTAAGTTCATCAGTGGAAAAATCTTTCTCATTCCTAAATGTAGCTATATAGCTAAGTATTAATCTTTTATGATCTTCACCACTGCAGAGTCTGTGTGTCTTCCACCTGTGCCGTAAAAGGTCCAACTACCTTTTCTCCTGCCTTCCCTAAGGGGAGGATGTGCATGCAAATTGAGCCTGCATGGAAGATACCTGCTGCAGTGCTCCACATGCTAACATTACTGTGAGGGAGGAGCGTGAAGAGAAAGGTGAGCACACAAATGCTACTTGAAAACAAAATGGAAAGGTTTCTGGGCTGGACATTTTGTAATACATCTTTCTAGTGGGTAAATTAACAGATTAGTTTCTCTAGACTTCTTCATGTAATTTTGTTCCTTCCTACCTTAGGTGGGATGTTTTTTAAAATGCAGATGTTCCTGAATGGCTTGCTTTCTTTAGGTGACAGAGCCAAAAGGTGCATAAACAATCATCTTCAATCATCTTACAGCCTTGTTGATCTGCACCAACAGACAGAGAGAGGATTTCTCATTTAGGAGGACGAAGCAACCAACCTGAATCAATTGCAGACCAGCCGGTGAATACCACCTTCTTTTTCTTTTTTTTTAAGATAGGATGGGTTAATTTCCCAGTTCTACACAATTTATCTGTGCTGAGCTAGACGAGTGTTGAGTGGGAAAGGGTTTCATTGTCCACTAGGGCCTTATGGCTCTTCAACACCCACCACTTCTGCCTCATGTCAAAGAAAAGCAAATAGGTTTATTAAATAGCTGTCAGGCCGAATGAGGCTGTACAGAGAACAAACAGAAGGGAAATTGGATTAGAGGCAGAGTACATGCCACACTAAACAAGGGTACAGATTTACGGCTTTCTCTGTTCAACTGGACAAAAGACTTTGAAGATGAGTTTTTTGGGAGGCGGGAGCCAAAGTCTGGGGAAGGAGGGGCGGGCGACCCGCACAGCCCCAGCAGGGCAACAGTCATCCTCCTCAATAGCTGGGAGCACAGCAATAAAGGTACCCCTCCTCTTCCAAGCTCCTGGCTGTATTTCCACAGCATGTCCTTTCAGCATGCGAACAGAAAACACACCCAGGCTATCCCCTGCCCACCTCCCTCAGGGAGGATGCCTTCACCCCGACCTTCTCAGGCGTCAGTCCTAAATCACACCATCTAGCCCAGCACAGGCAAGAGGGAAAAGGAGTCACCGCAGAGCTACAGATACTTAAACTTTCCCCGATAAAAGCTTTGGCTCACAGGCAGGCTCGGAGAGGTTGGGCTCTTTTGCAAGTGGCTGATAGTTATTCCCAGAGAGACCCCGGCCAAATTCTCACTGCGGAGGAGGAAGTGCTGAAATATTTTCAAGTTGTTTTTAGCTGGAAGAAAAGGGATGAAAAACACAGTCGTACTCACCAAAGGGACTTCACAGGCTGGTAAGGTCAGAAGGATCATAATGCGCCAAGCAACGTAGGAGCTATGTGTTTTGGTCTGGAAAGCTGCAGACCTCAGCTAGTTACATGTGCAGTAACTGGAACTGACTACTACCTGTGTTACTACAGCAGCCTGAACTTTTCTTAACAAAGTGAGGAAACTCAGTACATCACATCACCCAGAGCACAGAAACAGACTCCAGCATGAAAAGAAGCAGGTCTTGAACTGTTTACCCTTGCACCCACCTTCAAAACCTGTGTTTTTTTCTCCTACAGCCAAGCTGGAAAGCAAACTGCTAGATCCCAGGTGGTCCTCCACCCTCTCTGGGTCTTTGTCTCAGCAACCCACATCCAAACCCCATCAGGCAGGTTGGGTTTTCTTCACACGACCAGCACAGCACAACACCGCACCATCATCTCAAGAGCACAGGGTTACATGAGGGCAGAACCCCTTCAACGTCCTCATCACCTTTACAGCTTAACTTCGGTCTCTGTAACAGGGCAGATAAATGTGCTCCGCAGCGGTGCATTGACCTGCATATTTGCATCACCAAAATGCTTATAACCAACATTTCTAGCAGTTTGAATTGACTGGCACTGGTATTTCTCCTGATTTGCTAATATCTGCTAGTAAAGCTTGTCCAATCCTCGGGAAAGACAAGAACACATGCGAGAGTGAATGCACACAGTGAATTTTCTATAACAAGTTGTTGGATTTTAGTTTTATATTTGAATTAATTGCCTCCAAGCCAAAAGAATTTCCTACCTCTTTCCATCAGAAATGTGCAATAAAAGTGTGAGCAGGTGGAACTCTGCACTTTCCTACAGATTTCCAAGTTACCATTCTCCTAGTGACAGCATACCTTTCCATGTCTTTACTCATTTAGCTTGAATTTGCATATCATCTTCTGAGTTATTTAAGCACACGGTGGCTGTTGGGTTTTCCTCAGTGCTTGACTGTACACATACTGTGATATTTCCCACACAGAGTGATTTCAAGGATCATTTGTCTTCTGATCAGTGTGCATTTGGAGTTATACTTGATTATTTAAATTGCAGGAATTTTACTCTGATGAGCAATTGTCAAGATTGACACTGGACATTAAATACATTATCTATAATGGTGCAAAGACAACTGGACACGATGCTGCAAAAAGAAGGGCTTCGCTCCATGCATGATCCTTGTACCATATTCTCCAACCCAAGCTCATCCAACGAGGTCTCAGAGGTTTAATATAGAATAACAAGACTTTACCTGATCCATTTTCAGTCACCTACATACAGCATCCAAGATAT
This sequence comes from Scopus umbretta, assembly GCA_013400535.1. Classification (NCBI taxonomy): domain Eukaryota; kingdom Metazoa; phylum Chordata; class Aves; order Pelecaniformes; family Scopidae; genus Scopus; species Scopus umbretta. The sequence goes on from VZTL01038793.1 coordinate 24,234, forward strand.
AAACCTTGGCTCCTCCATACCCCAGCAAAAATCTTGAAGTCTAAAAATTGAACCAGTGTAATTCTTGGAATAACTACTGTGTTAGCATCTGTAAGATGACAGTTGAGAGCATGAGGAAGCATTCAGATATGGTGGTAAATAGAACAAGGCAGAGAAAATTGAAGGGTTTGGGTTTTTTTGAAGAGAAAAAGTGCAATCAGGATAGCCTGTGCCACGCTGGTACTAAAATCTCGGATATCTCAAGGTCTGAGCCTGAAAACATCAATACTCCTTTTACCGTTCAGGGCTGGATCAAAACCTGTGTTCCAGCTGACCAAACATGAACTAGCTTAGGTCCTTAAGCAAGCAGAACGTGTCATCCAACTAATAAGGTCATTATAAAGATAACGGGGTTGCTTGAGGGATTCTGCCAGTTTGGGTATGAGTGAGGCTACCCAAAAAAGTTGGCAATGTTTTTCCCTTCGCCTGGAAGGAGGGGTATGCACCAGTCATCCGATCCCACAGTTAGGCTTGGCAGCCTCCCTGCACAGCCGTGCCAGAGGAGATGGGGGTGAGAGACACCATACGCCTGGCCCCCGGGGTGCCGCTGGCTCGGAGGGGGGACAGCGAGCTGTCATCCCCAGCATGTTATCTGCCCTCCGAGTGACAGGCGCCTGTCATCAGCAGCCAGGCAGAGCAGTTGCAAGTGCTGATCCTCCTGGTCTGGGGACTGCTTGTCCGAGGCACCGATTGGCTTTGGCTCACCGTGGAGGCCAAGATATTAGCTGCTCCTGCTTCAGGCACAAGTTAGTGCCTCTCTGAGCTTAGTAGGTGTTGTCATAAAACACAAAATTTAGTGTTATGGTGGGAAGTGCTTTGCATAGCAGTCACACAGCAGCGCACAGTAAGGATGGTATGCTACAGTGGCGAGAGCGCTCAGGCAAAATCCGTCCTGAGACAGCTCAGGGATCAAGAGCTAATTTCACTTACAAGAAGTCATGTTTCTTTTGTCTCAACACTGTGAAAACACAAAGGCTTCCTCTCCTTCTCCCCACCGGTTTGTCAGGAGCTGACGCTATTGTTACCAGCGAGTGGCTGAAAGTTTCCCTGATGTACCGCAGGAATTGGAAGCAAAAGGCTGGTTTTGAATGCATTTTTTGCAATGATTCAGTTGGTCTGGTTTGGGATGCTGTGGCTGTGCTTAATTTTATGGTCATATTACATGCTGATAGATCTTACTTCTTTTTATTTCACTAACAGAAAGCATCAGTATCTTGCACATGAATTGTCTAAACAGTTTCAGCTCTCTCAATAATGACACATAGATCAGAGAGCAAGCTGATTAGTAGCATGCTTGTAAAATATTGCACATACCCCAGGACTGGCAAAAGAGGATTCAAATCAAACATTGTAGGCTTTAGTTAATTTGCTTGAAATAAAAGAGCTAGAACTACACACATGTGAGGTGTCAGTTATTTGTACCACAGCAGCACACATGGGTACCTAGCTACAAAGTAGGTCAATACAGGGATAGAAGGCTGGCTGTACTTTATTTGGGGCTAAGAACAGGATGAATCTATAACAAAAAAGATTTTGAGGAAGTGATGACTGTTGGTAAGACTCTTTTCTTGTCATCAGTAGTGAGACTCAGCCACTTTATTAAGAGAGATTTAAGCCTACATAAGCTTCAACAGAAAAAGGGTTAGGTTAATAGTGGTCCCTACTGAAAATCCCACCCGTTACACATACACCAATACTGAATTAGTAAGCAGCACAGTAAAATCACAATAAATCAAATAATGATGCAAAGACAGCAATAAATCTTATGTTACGTATCATTATGAGTCTGGCATTAAGCAGAAAACGTATTTAATTGAGATCACAGTAAAGCTTTCCTTAGAAGCCACAAAACTGATAGTAGTAGTGCTACAAAACCAAGCTGTATGTAAGAGCCACCCGGCCTTTCTTTTTCTATATGAAATAAAAATTTAAAAAAAAAAAAATCAGCAGATAAATGTACCATTAAGTTGCTTTGTGGCTTTGTCTGACCAGAGATTTTGCCTTGAGCAAGTTTCCTGCACAATCAGGCACGTGATAGGCCTGCAGACAAAAATGTTGTGCTAGATACAGAGAGCAGATTTGACTGATTAACATATACTACAATACAGAAGCAGCTATTAAAGTGTTTGGAACATGGTAGAAGCAGCAGATTGATAAGCTTCCAAAACAAGCTGTAGATGATGTCCAGTTTCTGGTGAAAGTATGGTAAAGAAAAAACAGCCAAACCCCAGAAGCCACTGAAAGCCTAAACCAACCAACCAAAAACAACCCATGGATCGAGATAGCCAAGTTTCAATGATCTGTGAAATTACTGAAGCAACAAAATGGAAGCAAGTGAAAAGAACATACACCACAAGTTCAAATCTTAGAGAAAATTAAGGCCAGGTCTGCAGTAGCAAGCAGTAACACTGCAGTAGGAGGGGATCTGTAGAGGAAAGCAAGTGGTGGTGAGAACCCAACTTCCACACTACACGCAGCTTGTGGGTGCTTCAGCCTGGCTCTCTCCTGGTTTTTCCAGACTTGGCACCCATTAACTGGAGCCTATCAGGCACACATCTTCTGTTTTCTGTCCATCCAGAAGAAACACAGTTTGCAACCTCCAGGACTGCCCCACAACACAAACCAAAGCATGCTAAGTGGGGACATGTGGGAGATGGACTTCAAAAGCTCTCCTGCCCTACTACTGCTAATGTAGGTACAGCCTAGCTTGTCTAAAAGCATACCTGCACTGGAGAAATTTTCTATTCAAAATTTGCAATGTGATGTTTTTCATTCTGCAGTGGAGCTTCTTTTAGGGAGTGTATTGCAGTAACTAACACCAAAAAAAAAAATTATCTTGATGTTAGACATCGTGACACATGTTTTAACTTTTGGTCAGCCCTGAAGTGATCAGGGAGTTGGACTAGATGTTCATTGTAGGAACCTTCCAAATGAAAAGATTCTATTCTAGACTTCACGATCATGCCTGAGTCTAACAAGCTGGAGGAAGCAGATTTTGTAATTATTTCTCTTTTAGAAAAAAACACTGAATCACATGATTTCACCTTGTACAGTAACTGGACTGGTGCATGAGCACGGCAGGACGAAGTAAGCTGCTGCAACACTGTGCCAACTACAGCAGCACGGATGCACGCGTCTGAGATTCATCACCCAAAGAGGTTAGAGCATTCTTCCTACTGACATACAAAGGGAAGTTTGCTCATCATGCTAACCAGACTGTTCATGCTGGTTTACCATTTTCATGGCATCTTTGAACTACCACATAAAAAATAATCTAGGACCAGCAGCAGGAAATATCTGTGATCACCTCCTGGCAAGCAAAATTATTCTACTCTCCACCAGCAGTTCCCCCACCTTTTTCTAAGGAGGGTCTGTTCCTTTTGAGTAAGAAGTAGGCACCAAGATGCACTGGGCCAAATTTAGCCTTGCAGCCCACAGGTTCATGTAATGAGTTTGTAGACAACCATATGGCCTGTTGTTTCATACCAGCTTCTATGTTTCTGGTAGGTGCTATCAAAAAAGGCAGCTGATCACACCATTTTCTCTAAGCAGCCAGGCTGTGACCACACCAAAAAGTCAAAAGCCATAACCATGAATTTCTGAAAATGAGACCATGCAAGCTACACTTAGCGCTCTCATAAGTTTTAGAGCAATTTCCTCATCCTGTGGCATCGAAAAGATGTAACGCTGAACTAAACTGTCTGCACGTCTGTAAGGTGGTACTCTGTCATGCAGAAAGATACTATTTACCTGTCATCCTTGGGGGGTGGCCTATGGGTCATGGAGAATGGGTAGATCTTGATACTGGACTGCTTTGAATCATCCTCTTTTATAACACAATGATGGAGGAAAGTTAGTTAATGATAAAGGAAGACTTTCTTTAGTGGTATGGTTCTTTTTTTCATGGATCTCACTTAAACTTTTATATGTCAACCCCCCCCCACATGCACTTTTTAAAAAAATGGCCACCAGCTCACTGGTCAAGGACAAAGTGAACCTCTTAAGTTAATTTACCATAATTCTGTTTGATTTAAAGTTTATCTACTATTTGATAAATCATGGCCTGTCGTGCTTCAGGGGTGGTTACAAGAAAAAGAGGTCTTGAATGACAGACTATGTCCCCTGTCCTTTACCCTCTCACCTTCCAAGTTCATCAGACCTTGAATTTTGATTTGAGTCCTTTCCCAGCTGCAATCAAAAAGGAAAAAGGCTTTTTCTCAGACTCAGTAGGCAAAGTCCCAGAAAAGTAGCACATTAAACACTAACCTGTAGCTCCAGAAAAAAACAGGACTGGCAGTTGTTTGCAAAAGCCTGAATTAGAGACTAGCGACTTGAGATAAGATAGGCAATCAGCTCTGACTCTGCCACTGCAGACTTCTGGTCTACTTGCAAGAGAAGACATGTCATCATTTCTCTTGACAGTCCCCAGGAGAAAGAGGGAAATGAAAACAGGACTCTTAAGGAAGAAGAATGAAGGACTTTAGGAGAGAAGGTCTTAGCTTTATTTTTAACAGAGAGCCTACACCAGATCTGAGTAAGGTTAGATATGGTTACATACGTCATCTCCAGATCCTTGGGCAGGGAGACTGAGACACATCAATGTAACACAGATTTTGGTAGTGCAAGAGTCCCTTACATAAGGGCCACAGTGTCAGAAGACGCCTGAATAGGAAGAAAGGTCAGTTTATTTTTTGTACTGTTCCGTAGTTACTTGAATAACATCCTTTTTTTATTAGAATTTCTTCCTGATCTGCCTAAGCCTCATGTGCAATTACACTGGCCATCTTACCACTGGAAATGCGTTTTCCTAGACACTTTATGTAGAAAAAAGGTCACGTACCACATTAAATCCACAGCTTCTGTCAGAAGAAAATGGATCACAAAGTGAATCTGTCAGCTGTGTGTTCAACTTAGTATTCAAACACAGAAGCAGTAGGAGTGAGGTGGTAAGTCCACAGGACTGGTTTGCTAGGCATGCTTTTGAGGCTCACATTAATCTCTCTGATGGATTGGCAGCATGGCAGAACCCTGGATAGCAAGTGCCCAATGCAAGCTGCTAGCACTGCAGCTATGCAGCATCTCCTCATAGCTGTCAGCTGCAGCAGGCTCTATTGCTGATGGCTAGCTACATGGAGGATGAGAGGAGAGGTGCTCATCCATGAATGGCTGCAAGCTGAGGAAAAACTCACTTGATGCTATTTCTTTTCTGCAGCACAAATTCATACACAAGCACATGTCATTAAAGGAATAATTGTTCCACTACAGTGTCTCAGGAGGCTACAAAAATACTTCATGCCCACATCTAGTTATCAGAGTTGGTACCTTATTCCATTGTGGAGGAAAAAATGTTTTAGTTAGGATCTTCTAGCACAGAAGTTTCACTTGCCCAGTTGTTCTTGACTGGTTGAGATGGTCTCTGTTCTCAACAACATGCATCTATTGTCAGGGGTACACAGAGAAATACAATACTGATCATCCATAGCCAGACCATTCCCTAGATTGCTACCAAAACCAGCAGAAGAAAGTGGTTATCAATCACAAAAGGGTTTAGTGAAGATGGGAAAAGGCAGAAGGGCTGTTGGAGGGACTCTGTCTCATTATGGGGCACAGTCCCAGTCACACAGAACACACAGGTTTCTATCTGGCTGTGTGACCCCCCATTTCCCAGACTGATACTTGGAAGCTGAAGGCAACTACACTATCACTAGGTATACCACTGCTTTCTCTCCTCAGTACTCATGCTACGAGGTGTATAGTTAACTTGTAAACCTCCCTAGCTCACGTCTGGGCTGCTTCTGTCACCTCTGCTTATGTGAGGGCTCTAGCTGAGACATTTGTCACCAAACCCACTCACCTGTCCCCAGGCTTCTTAGTACTTTACTCAGCAAACACTAATTGACTTGGAAATCATTCGCAGGAGGGTTCTCCCTTCCTCCCCTTTCTTCCCCAAATGAAACATCTCTTCCTGGTATATGCTCTCTTTAATCCTGACACTATTTAGAACAGAAAAATAGGAAGAGAGTTATTGCACCAGAGCCTCTTCCTTCTTTCCAGAAACAAATAAAATGAAAAGTTCAAAGTCTCTTCTTTTGGTCACAACCTTCAGGCTAGTTTACCAGGAGGTGTATGTATGTACATTTTTATTTTATACAGCCTTTCTTCTTCCTTCCCTCAAAGCAGTCCTCTAAAGACCACACAGTATGCAGCATTTGGAATATTTTTTCTTCTTTTTTTCCTCTGGAGCTCATTCTAAAGTGCTTCCACAGATATTTTTCTTGCTTTGTGTTGCATTTCCTCTGCAAACCTTAAAAGACTTGGCAACACAACTTCCCTGGCTGGTATAAATACAGCCATAGATATTTTTAAATCACAAAAGCAAACCTTCCTACTCTCCCTCCCTCCTTCCCAAGACCCATATCATACAAGCATCTCTCTCCTCCTTCTGATGGAAGTAATTTCATTATTTTAAAAGCACTTATGCAACCAACAGAGGCGACACCATGTGCGTGTGCATACAGAAGCCTCCTCAGGAGTCAATACGATTGTGCCCTCTCCCTACTTTCTCCTTTCTCTATCCTTTATCAATATTAATAATTTTCTTTTCCATTTTAACTAGGTGCGTGTTGATATCCACTATATCTATCTTAAACATGAGTTTACAATGTACAGTGTTAAAACCAAACAGGTTGCTATCTTTGGTGGAAAAGGCACAGAAAATACCCTTCTGATGACTTATACAAGCCTGACTTCATCATGGAAGACAATTCCTTTTAACGGAGCAATGATCCCTGACCACTGGATTAACTCTGCACACCCCCAGCCCCTGTGCATGCTTGAGGATCTTTATTTATTGCAATTGTTCCTCTTACTCCGTAGCAAATTAACTGCAGTGTCACTTCTTCCCAGTGTTTGGAAAAGGCGTTTGCTGATTTTTGGTTTGGGACTGGTTTTGAGTGGGGAGATGAGGGGAGTGGGTTTTTTTTGTTTTGTTTTGTTTCTTTTTTATTTTTTCCCCCTCTCTCTTCAGTTAGAAGACAGTTATATTTGCTGCTTATTAGGTTTGAATTCAGCACTCCTCACATAACAGTACTTCCTACTGAAGGTATCTATATTCTCGTCCATTAAGTACTTTTTCTGGGATCTAGTTCTACTAATACACTTCCAGCTAACAAAAGAAGTTACCCATACTATATATGCCCTGAAAGACAGCATAATAAGCAGTTAGAGATAAATGCTGACATAAATAAAGTGAAATACCCCCCCATCAGTGAGCCAGGCCAGTCCACCAGAGAGACTAGACTGAGACAGCCATTCCAGATACAGTACTCCCATTTCAATACTTGGTGGTGTGGTTTAACCCCAACCAGCAA